>JAYMTK010003551.1:0-12153 GCA_036897405.1 Pelargonium myrrhifolium | reverse complement strand
TTAAGAATCAACTGATATAACTTTATATCAGTCAACTGATATACACTTAACCAAATTAGCAAAAATAATTTTAAAAAAATATACTTGAGGAGTGAAAAATACGAAAATACTCTTGTCCGGCCCAAAAAAATAAAAAATAAAAAATCGTCTTCTTCGTTTGGCCAACTGAAAGTTCTTCGTGTTCCTTCCTGCGTCGTTACTCTCCTTTTTTCCCTCTCTGAGATCTACGAAGACCATTATCAAAGAAGAAGAAGCAGAGAAGGCTAGGGTTTACAACAATGTCGTCTTCGCTAACGTGCGCGAGATTGTCAGTTTTCGCTACAGCTGCAGTGATCATTCAAATGATCGGTCTCTCACTCTTCGTCTTCGGCTTCTTCCCCGTCAAACCGGCTCTTTCCGGCGTCAGGTAGACATTTCCTTTTCCCTGTTTGCATCCTCAGAATCTTCATGAACAGTGAATAGTGCTGTTTGTTTCGATTTTTGTGTTTCTATTTGTTTTTCGTGATTGGAGTTTCTGAATTGTTGATTGTGGTTTCTTCGTGTTCTGTAATATCAGTGGTCCGGAGAGTTTTCGTGCGCCTATGTGCAGTTCAGATGGTGAGAACCAGAGTGAGAGAATTCTGCCTCCGGATAAACTCAGATCGCTATACAAGGTTTGTTGTTTGTTTCTAAATTTCTAGCTACTTGTTTCAAGCCTAGTTTGTTAATGTTTTTGGTTCTTTCGTTGATTAGATAATGAGTTGTCTCTAATTCGAGAAATGGAATAGTTTGGATAATGTCTGAGGTAAAACATATAGTTATGGAACTAGTTTAGCGGAGTTAGGGGTCGTAAAGTATTGCATTGAATCTATCTAGTTGTTAATGTGTTAGAGCAATCTTGGTCTTAGTAATAAACTGAATGATCAATTCACAATTTCACATATATGCAATTCTATTTTTGTAGGACTACCAAATGAATATGTGGTAGTTGGTATAGATAACATTTCAACTGTCAATTATTAGATGGGGTGTTGTTACTTGTTACATCATGCAAGCTTAACTATTAACTGTAGTTGTGTGTGTTAATGTAGAGTTGAATTGGTGATAGATGTCTTTGGAATAAACAAAAATGCTTCTTATTTAACAGAAGTAGTTGATCATTTGCATGTGTAAGCTTTTAACTTATATCATTAGATATTTTGAAAATATCTTTGGATGGTGATGATAAGCTTGTAGTGCTCTGCAGTGTACAGTGCAGCGTGTACAAACATTCCAAAATAACTACTTTTGCAAGAGTATGCTTTTGATAGATGACAATGTCGTTGTGCTCTATGTTTCATGGTGGGGAACTTTCCTAGGATTCTTAAATAACTAACAGTCCCTTCTCTGCACCATGCAATATGCATCTATCATTTTTCTTTCTGTTGATTTAGTAGAGGATGATTCAGAAGATTCATATCTTTCCCCCCGTAAATTGACTGTGTATTTATAATGTAGGAACTATCAGGGATTACTCCATCATTTGATCGACTGATTTTAATGGTAAGTAATGCTTTCTTGTCTTTAAAACATATCTATAGCATATCACTCTTTAGATGATCTGTAGTTTCTAGTTGTTGTTGTTGTTTTGTAGAGGATAAGTTTCATTCTGTCATTTACAACCATGTCAGTTTAGGTCATTGATGGTCTTCCAGCAGAATTTGTTCTTGGAAAGGATAATCAGCCTCCACCCAAAGCTTTGATGGAAGCTATGCCATATACTCAATCATTGTTAGCAAATGGAACGGCAATTGGGTACCATGCAAAGGCGGCACCTCCAACTGTTACAATGCCTCGTTTGAAGGTAGGGCTCATTGCCATAATCCTGAATATGCACAGAGAAAAATGTTTCACACAGATATTATTTTGCCTCACTAGCTTGTTTTCTTGGTTTCTGGTTGCAGGCTATGGTTTCTGGTGCAGTTGGAGGATTCTTGGATGTAGCTTTTAATTTTAACACACAAGCGTTACTAGATGATAATCTTATTGGTTAGTTCCTGCATTTGGTTGTTAGCGACTACATCAACAATGTTTCATCTAAATTTATCTAAAGATGCAACTTGTTGTTTCTGTTCCACAGACCAATTTTTTAGGATTGCATGGAAAATGGTGATGCTTGGTGATGAAACATGGTTGAAGTTGTTTCCAAGGGTATTTCAAAGGCATGATGGTGTTAGCAGTTTTTATGTGAGTCCTTTATTCTAATGACACATGACATCTAATTCATTCTTTCCGAGAAAAATATTTCTGCTCCTTAATTTTGAGGTTGACAGCTGAGGTGCTGTTTGCTATATAATGTGTGATCCTTAGGAAATGTATTGATGTAGGTTTTAAGTATACTCTAGCATTTTCTTTTGATGCTTCAGCTATATAAGCTAACTTGGAGCCGGTTAACTTTCTTTGTGCGACAGGTTAAAGATACAGTACATGTGGATCATAATGTTTCTCGCCATTTGGAAAATGAGCTAAGCAGAAATGACTGGAGCCTTATGGTTAGTGCTTTTTTTCTATAAAAAAAAAACTTTAGCAGGATCTATCTGGACTTAATATCTTTTTATTTTATAACTTTAACTGGGATAGTTATCATATTACTTTTGCTGCTTCACTAATGCATGACTAAGCATCCTATTATCCGTGGAAGAGAGAAGAGCCCTGGATAGTGTGGAATGTCAATAGGGGTTGTCTATGGAATTTAGTTTGCAAGGCCTGGAGTTTCATCTAGTGCAATGCCGTTACTTCTAGATTTTGATCTTTTCTAATATGATACCTCCTGTAGGATGCCAGATTCTCATCCTCTTGCTGTCCTTTGGTTAAATTTTGAGATATAAAATTTTATAACAAAATTTTCTTTCCTCTTCTTATGTTTACACTGGATCAGTTCTTTATATGTGTGTGCAAACGATGGCATTAATTCTTTCTTATTGGCATATTTATCATTTTGCTAAGTTTCATTTGTGCTGAATCTGTCAATTCAGATTCTTCATTATCTAGGCTTGGATCATGTTGGACATATCGGTGGGCGTAATAGGTGATTATTTCATCCAATTGCAATAATCATATTATATGATCTATTTCTTTTATATATATATTCAATTGGATGTTTGTACAATTATTTCAGTGTTTTGATGGTCCCGAAACTTATGGAGATGGATGAAGTGGTGAAGAGGATTCATTTGAACACTGTACTGAAAGAGAATGATCTTCGCACACTTTTGGTTTGTACTACCTTTTTACTCTCCCTAATAGTATCATTCCAAAGGCAATTAACACTATCTTTTGATTTGGCTTTGACTAATATTTATGTATATATTTTGCGTTGAAGTGATACTAGTGATTCCTTCTGGTTCCCATTGCTGTTATTCATTTTGTGCATATACATGGACCATAATTTAAGGTAGCTGTCCTAGTTGTTAGCTCTGTGAAATGATATTAGACTTCCTAACCCTTCTTCATTATTCCTGTTAAATGCAGGTGGTAGTAAGTGATCATGGAATGACTGACAATGGTAATCATGGAGGGTCTTCATATGAAGAAACTGACTCCTTGGCTCTGTTTATAGGCCTGAGAAATCTTGTTTCTGATTATGCATCAGCCACCCAAAACACAGCTAACCAGGTAAAAGTCATTATCTTTATGGTAATCTGCAGCATGATTGATTGAATTTGATATCTTACTTGGCGTTGCCCCAAACTGTGCTAGGAGCACTATCTAAGCTTTATTGGCCTAAAATGTATCTGCGTCAAGTATAAGAATAAGTAGAACTCCTTGGTTACTAATGGTAATGGATCTTATATTTAAATTATAAATGATGTCTGTAGATGTGCATGTATGGATATGTTTTTGCTTTATAAATATTTATGGACTATAAAAAGATTTCTAAATTTTCAGAATGAAAAAATACACATTATTTTCTTCTAAAATTCTAAGCATCTATTAGTCTTTTGTGACCGTAAAGAACATATATACACGCGCATCTGGGGATCGCTCGACACCGTTCTTGGTGCTTAAGACTACAATTCAGGCCTAAAATTTGATAGTGTGGCTCATCGCTGAGTTCATGCGAGGCTTAGCCCGAAACATCTAAGGGTACAAAGGTGGCTTATATGATAGTTTGATGTCTGAACCTAATAGTTGCAGTCTCTATTCGTTTAAGTAGCTTTTGACCTGAGCTTCTTCTAGAATCACCCGTAAAGAGAAGTTTTTTCATCATTTAGTTGCCATGAAAATGGTTTACTTTGTCAGTCACAAAACCAGCTGAAAATTTATTGAATTCTATGACAAGAGATCCATTAAAATTTGTTTTCCAGTTTGAACATCAGGCAAAAGTTCTTTTCAGTTGTGTGAATCTATTTTCCAACATTCACCATTAAAGGAAGCGACCACATGAATAACTATAACTAAATTAGAATTATGAACTAATAGGAACTGAAGAATTTTGAGTAAATATTTTTCTTTTCAATTCCAGGTTGATATTGCGCCAACATTATCTCTCCTGTTTGGTGTGCCAATTCCCAAGAACAACATTGGTGTCTTGGTTTCAGAAACGCTTGATTATTTGACGGGTTAGGTTTCGTTCATTCTCCTTTGTGTGTCGTTCATGAATTTTGAGTTTAAACCTTGTACATGAATGTAGCTTGCATTTCCCCTCCATACTCTTCAAATATTATAATTTTATTGAGAGCTTGTTGACTGCAAACTCATTGGGGTCTTGGCCTATATATTTATCTGCTCCTAATGATTCTTTGAGCATTCTTAAAAAGGCTATTGGTGATTCTGGAAAAACACTTCGGTCATAATATTCAGCCTTTGTCATAGTATTCACTTTTCCCCTGTGCTTGCATAACTTGTGAAATGTGAATTGTTTCGATTTTTAATGCAGTTACCTTGTTTTTGATGATCACAGATAACCAAAAATTAAGGGCGCTGGAGTTAAATTCCTGGCAGTTACTCAGATTGCTGCATGCACAGTTACCTGGTTTATCATGTGGAAACTTCTTATGTGATGGGGTTAATGATGATCAACGGTTCAGCACTAGTGACTGCTATGGTAGTATGGAGAAGGTGCTTTGCTGCTTATATTTGAATGCTGCAGTATCTCATAGTTCCTGGAAGTCTAGAAATGTTTCTGGGTAGGTTTTTAAAATTTGAAATATCTATGATGTTCGTGAAACAAGATTCTATGATAAACATTGTTAATTCCCCATTTCTCTTTGGATATTTTGCAAGCAGGTTTAGTAGTAGGGAAGACTACAATATCACTGCTGCAGCTTATTGCAAGTTTCTGAATACTGCTAGTGAGTGGTTATCACACCAAGTCACTGATGTACGATTATTCCTTTTCAACATTTGAAGTTGACTGCAAATTATTTCTCATGAAAGATAATCATTAATTGGTGCTAATTATTTTTAGCAACTGTTTTCTTATGATAACTAGTTTTTTTTTTCGTATTATTTTAATCTTATGATATGTATGTTCATTTTATTCTGCAGAAGCCTATTAACCAACTTGCTGCTGGAGTAGCAGCAATGATCCTCTCTTGTGCTATACTGTTGTACCTTATTCTTCGTATGTGCAAAGATATTCACCTTCAAGAAAAGAAACAGCATTTTGGGGAAAACGATGGTATTTACAGGTGGCATTTAGATGAAACGTTTGTTTTGGGAGTTATTTTGATCCTTTTTATTAGTATGGGGTCAAGTTCTATGATCGAGGAAGAACAATACATATGGCATTTTGTGACAACCACGTTGTATCTATTACTACTCCGTAAAACTCTACAGTCCCTCCAAGTGGGAAGAGCACAAAGTTCTCTAAATTCGTTTCAGGTCCTAAAGAAAAGAAAAGGACTTCTAATCTGTTCTATCTCTGTGCTTCTTGTTTCCGGAAGAATTTTGAGGGGTTGGCATCAAGGTGGTGTGAACTGGACTTATCTTCCTGATATCTCCAAGTGGCTTGAGGAGGTTGGGAGTCATCATTTGAAATTGGTTCAGTTAGCCTCGGGATTCCTGGTGATTAGTTTGAGCTTTTTTGCATTGTTTATAATAAGGTTGAAGGCAAAAGTTGTTCTACTGGTGGGCTTTAGCTTTTTGATATCTGGATCGTTGATTTTGCATTATCAGGAAAACATGTTTGCATCATCCAGTTATGGTGCTACCTTGCTGGCACAAATTATCTATGCAGTTCTAGGTATTTCCACCATTGGAACGGCCGTATCATTACCGTGGTTTATGCCTCATTCTACCAACTTGTCTTCTGCTGCTCCTGTTGATGTGCAAAATAAGTCTCCAGTTGTGGAGTTAAAAAATTCTCTGTATGTGATTGGGTGGGCATATATATTCTGCTGGTGTCTTCTGCAGATGTTACTCCAGCAACCAGTCAATTCAGTTCCAGTGTTATTGCTTCTCGTTCAAATCTTGGCCTTCATGCTTTATTCTTCCTATAGTGGACCAAACCATAAGCAGTGGATTGAGGTCAGTTATAACGCCATCTTCTTATGATAAAATATTATTCTTCTCTTGTTTATGTTGAAGTATAAGATTGTTGATGCTGGGAAGTTTTGTAATAAGGTTAGCCCAATTCACAAGGCTTCTCGCATCCACCATTGTGGGGTTTGGGGAGGGTCATTTCTTTATGTAGCCTTGTCCATACTTCTGTAGATAGACGGTTTCCCTAATCTGAACAAATGAACCTGTGAGTCGTGACCTCAAGATCACAAGTCAGAAACCTTTTTGTTCCAAAAATCATCACCTCGTTGTCTATGGCATAGTTGACAGTTCAGATTTCGAGTCAGGTTGGGGGTTTCCCCAACCCGACCAAAAAATTAATTAGGTCTATTTTGTGCGACTTCCTTAAGACTAACTGCAGTTCAGGTACTAACGCTCTGGTTATTTTATTTATTCTTTTAGGTTGCCGCGTTGTATTATTTGGGAATGGCAGGCCATTTTGCTCTTGGAAACACCAACACTCTAGCTACAATTGATGTTGCTGGAGCTTTTATCGTACATCCTCTTCTTCCCTCAATTTATCAACCTGTTACTTCTTAATATACATTTTATAACAGAGTTTCACGTTATCCAACTCCATCAATCCCATTTTACTCATTGTCAGGGCATCTCAAGTCACTCAACATTTCTTTCCGGCGTTCTAATGTTCATCATCACCTTTGCATCGCCCATGTTATTTCTTCTTAGCATGGTGATGCATATCTCCGTGAAGGACACAACCAATTCTATAATGACTGAAGATGCAGATTCAGGACATCTTCTCAAGATGATGCTCGGCTTTCCTTGCCTGGTTCCACTTGGCTTGAACTCAATGCTGTTGACTGCATACACCATTGTACTGCTGTTAATGAGGAACCACTTATTTGTTTGGAGCGTCTTCTCTCCAAAGTAAGTTTCATTCAACTCGTAGTTATTTATTTGAAATTACTAAAAGTAACCAGTTTACATACCTTGGATCTATAATTCAAAAAGGCGAAGATACTGAAAACGGAGCTAGAAATAGGATTGCTGTAGGGTGGTTGAAGTGGAGGAGGGCCTCATAAGCACTTTGTGATAAACGACCTTCCTAAAAGTTGAAAGGAAAGTTTTTTTGTAATTTAGCAAGTACGACCAACTATGTTATGTGACACCGAATGTTGGAGTAGAATCAATTGAAGATTAAGATGCGAGAAAGTTGTTGAATCAGTAGACCTGGCAATACGGGCCGGGCAAAAAAAAAAACCCAGGTTCTTATATTACAACTTGTTATCGGTCCTAATTTGTCCCATTAAGTGGCGAGACACGTTATGATAGATGAAAAGTAGTCCGATAAAACCCCAATGTTTTTTAACCCTACCCGTTTAAACCCCTTTGGTCCGCATTGCCAGGTATAGAGACTAGTTAACTAAAAGGGGTTGGGGTAGACTTAAGTTAACATGGAAATAACATTAGATTGGATGGAGTGGAAGGGGAGAGTTCAAGTAGAAGACCCCAAAGAGTTCCGTTAATGGATTCATGTGGCCGACCCTGACATTGGTCGGGAAACGACTTGATTGTAGTTGTGAAAGGACTTCTACTGGCTGACCCGTAAAGAGAAATATTTACGTTCTTTACATTGATGTGTGCTTCTTCCCTCAGGTACCTCTACACCTGTGCCACAACTCTGTGCGTGTACATCGGGGTCTCGGTTGTAGCTGCTACTGGCTTCTATACTTACACGGTCCTCTCTTTCCGGAGAAAGACGCGAAGAAACTACAAGCAATGAAAGATGAAGATAGAGAATGAAGTTGGGTTGCTGAAACTAAACACTTCAATTTTTGTAATGCCAAGCCATACTGATAATACTTTTATTCTTTGCACTGTATTATTTGTTGTTGTTGATGAGAGGACTCTTGGGAAAAGTGACAAATGTTTCTCTTACCAAGAGTGAGTTTGTTTCTTTAGAATATATAGTATTTGTTAGGGGAAATGAAAACAGGACATGAAATTGTATGGCAAATTTTGAGAACAATTTTGACAAGTTCTTTTGTTGAGACCAACTTGAGAAGGTTATTACTAAAAAAAGTCTAGTTTTTCATTTCTTGCAGTCCAATTCACATGGCTTGTCTTATTTTCCTGATCTCTTTTGTTAGGCCCACTTCTTACATGTTCACAAGTGTTTTTGTATTTTTATTTGAAATTTTCATGATTTCAAAATTGAGATGTGGAAATATTATATTCGAAGTTAGAATTCGACATTTTATGTTATATGTCTGTTAGTACAAGTAAGCTGATTATTTTGTTCATTGAACGAACTTGAATGTTCTAGAATTTTACACCTAAAACTACGCATCAAAATCACATTTTTCAATGTTTGATTAGTTTATTGTTCAACTATTAGTAGAGTTGTCAATTCATGTGTGTTGTATTGATGGATCCACAAAGTTAAGCAAAAAAGGTCGATTACATTTTAAAGAGCGTAATAAAGTTGACTCATAATTGACACATCATCTACTATTTTCTATTGTTTCAAACACGACATGAGGCTCTAATCTCCTACATAAGTTGTCTCATTATAGCAATATTGTTGGCAAACTTGACACTTCGAAACGCAGTTCTAAAATCTGTCAGGCCCAAAAAATTTGGGCATTCTTATTTTGTAATATTTGTACCGGCTCTACCTTCTCCCACTAAGTGCCCGACTCATTTAGATCTGCAGCACACATCGCCTAGTATATCTCGAGCTCAAATTTGTCAAACCTAAAAAAACTCATACATTTTTCTTTTGCAATTTCTTTTATCAGTTATACCTTCTGCCACTAAGTGCCCGACTCGTTTAGACCTATGATACACATCACCTAGTATATCTCGAGCTCATTTTCCCAACCGAAAATCATCCATTTTACCTCGACCTTGAGTGGCTAACATTGTAAATTTGAGGTACAACAAGACCTATGAATACAAATATATGGATAAAAAGCATTATTATCACAACACAAGCCAGACAGTCGCTTTGGCCGAGTGGTTAAGGCGTGTGCCTGCTAAGTACATGGGGTTTCCCCGCGAGAGTTCGAGTCTCTCAGGCGACGTCGTTTTTCAATTTCATATGAGGTGGCAGTGGTGGACCCCACAGAAAAAGCGAGGACGGTCCAGTCAGCGACTGCGAGAGTGCGAATCTCCCAGGCGACGTCGTTTTTCGATTTCCTATTTTGATGGATATGAGGTGGCGGTGGTGGACCCCACAGCCAAAGCGAGGACGGTCCAGTCAGCGACTCCCCCAAATCCCACCTCTTTTGACCCTTTAATTCAACCAGTTTTGGTTGGTCAGCTCAGTCTGGTCTTTTTTTTAGGTCCTATGTGAATAATATTTAATTAATTAACTAATAAATCATCCCTTTAAACTTGGAGAGGGCATTAAAGACAATTTGAAGGGTCAAATTTGGAGTTGGCATTAAAAAGTCAAAATTAGCACTTTGGTACCAGTCAACGGACGGTTCTCCGCAACCCTCATATTCCCATATTTGATAATTTCTAATTCAATTGAATTGTATCACTTGTTTGAAAAAATATGCTATCAAAAAAATGGAGAAATAAAAACTATGAATAAACACGAGAGATCATATTTATTTGTCAATACGATAATATTGTTGAAAAGTTTAAAATAATGCTCTCTCAGTCTTAAATGTACTAGGTTTAGAAACTTTTATTATGAAAAATTGTAAAAATAAAGAGGAGTATTCAACCTTTTCAAATACTAATCAACTTTTAATTTGAATAGCTAAAGAGATGATTACAAAGAATGTCATGACGAGGGATGAGATTGGAAGCCACGTGACGGCCAGATTCACAAAAGGGTTTGTGGCATTGTTTGTGACATTGGTTGTGACACTGTACAAATAGATCAAATGTCGCTAAAAATATTTTAATTGTTTGTTTCATTTATATGTTGTTCATTACTTAAAAAAACACAAAAAAATATTTAGAGATGCAATTCACACTCAAACTCAAACCACATATTTACGTATCTGGAATCAGACCGAGTTATGGACTATTTCATTAAAGAATGACCCAAAAAAACCGGACTCCCACCTCAAATATTATTTATGTAAATTTTTTTTTTAACCAATGGAATGGAGGAGAAAATAAAATAAAAAATTAAAAAAAGACAGTCCAAGAAAGTTGGGTGGCCACTGGACACCACCACCTCAGATTCAGACAACAACCGGACCCACCAACGCGCTGTAATAAATATAAAAAAAAAAAAAAAACACTCCTCAGATCAAAACACTTTAATAAAATAAAATAAAATAAAAACACTTTAAGCTGAGAACCTTCTTTCCCATTTCCCCACCTTCCTCTCCCTATATAAATTCCCCTCATTCCCTCTTTTCCCTCTCCAACCACCAAACACATTTTCTCGAGAAAAAAAAAACCCCAAATATTTTCCGTTTGTTTCTCGAGAAAAAAAAAACAACATGGGCGTCAAGGGATTTGTCGAAGGAGGCATAGCTTCAATCGTCGCCGGCTGCTCCACCCACCCCCTCGACCTCATCAAGGTCCGAATGCAGCTTCAGGGAGAATCCTCGCCGGCGGTCCCCAATCTCCGGCCAGCCCTCGCAAATCCCGCCGCAAACCCCGGAACTACCTTCCACGTCACCGCTCCTCCCCCACGCGCCGGCCCCGTCGCCGTCGGAGTCCGTTTAGTCCAACAAGAAGGCGTCGCCGCCTTGTTCTCCGGCGTCTCCGCCACCATCCTCCGGCAGACCCTATACTCCACCACCCGAATGGGCCTCTACGATGTGCTAAAAACAAAATGGACCGACCCGAGCTCCGGCACCATGCCGATCGGCCGGAAAATCGGCGCCGGCCTCATCGCCGGCGCTGTCGGAGCTGCCGTCGGGAACCCCGCCGACGTCGCGATGGTGCGGATGCAGGCCGACGGCCGCCTCCCGGCGGCCCAGCGCCGGAACTACGCGAGTGTGGTCGACGCGCTCACGCGCATGGCGCGTCAGGAGGGCGTGACCAGCCTCTGGCGCGGCGCGTCGCTCACGATCAACCGCGCGATGCTCGTGACGGCGTCGCAATTGGCGTCGTACGACCAGTTCAAGGAGACGATCTTGGAGAAGAAGCTTTTGAAGGACGGGCTTGGGACCCACGTGACGGCGAGCTTCGGCGCCGGGTTCGTGGCGTCGGTGGTGACGAACCCGGTGGACGTGATCAAGACGCGCGTGATGAACATGAAGGTGGAGCCGGGCCACGCGCCGCCGTACGCCGGAGCGATTGACTGCGCCGTGAAGACGGTGAAAGCGGAGGGACCGTTGGCTCTGTACAAGGGTTTTATTCCGACGATCTCGAGGCAAGGTCCGTTCACGGTGGTGCTTTTCGTGACGCTCGAGCAGGTTCGGAAATTGCTCAAAGATTTTTGAGGAATTCACGATTCGATTTCGATTGGGAATCGATGGATTATTGGTGAATTCATGACGATGATGATGATGACGAAGAATTTAGAAGAAGCATAGTATAAGATTTTGTTATTTGGATTCTTGTGGTGGTGTTTGGATAGTGGGAAAATATTTATGTATGTATACTAATGTTCACTAAGAGCTTGTGGGACATTTTGATGAATGAAGTTAATTCGTAAATTTATTTTTTGAAATTTTACTCCGGTATCAA
>JAYMTK010003550.1:0-12153 GCA_036897405.1 Pelargonium myrrhifolium | reverse complement strand
AAACTGTGCATTATACTCTTATTATTTCTTATGTGGGTGTAATGTGTATTATGCGCATAATACATGATTGTATTTGACACTTGTCAAAATTGATCTTTCAACTAAATAAAAATGAATTTAATAATATTAAAATAATACTAATTTATATATAAAAAATCAAATAGGTCATTCTATTACACTTCTAGAGTGTAAACTATTGTGGAGATAAATCGATAAAAGTTAATAGATGAAATGAGTCCTACCTATTACACCTTTAAAGTATAATTCATTAGAAATACTCTTATTTGCAGCATAAAAACAAAACAAAAGAAGGTGATGTTGAGTTCCCGAACAAGCCCTTATACAGCAGAAAAAATCATGTTTATCTTTTCAAATTTGTCCTTTTTATACAAAATTTGTCTCATTTTCTACGACATAAATATTAAAAAAAAAAAAAATCCCGACAACACTATAAATTAAGGGCCAGCCATGAAAATGAGCTGCTCAACCGTACTGTATCGTCTTCTCCATTCTCATCGTCAACATTTTCATGGCTAACCTTTCTTCTCTGATCCCGCTCCCTCAATCCGTTGAGCAACTCCTCCAGAGCATGTGTACGAAGTTCAACCAGGTAGCCGACGTCACCGCGAGGCAGGAACTTGCTGCCGTCGGCGAAGAAGCTGCTCTCGTAGTTCTGCACAAGATCGCAGCCGTAAATTCTCGTATAAATAACCTAAGCGCCTACATTGCGCGCTTGACGAATCTACGTCGCGGCCTTACTCCTTCCCCTCACAAAAGGACTTGTTTCGGTTTTGGTGTCACTGGCGACCCAAGCCCCTCCTCCGCTCGTCGAGTTCTTCTGTATCCCCAGACCACCGGTAAATACCCTAAAACTAGCAAAACAATGATTGAAGAAATGGCGATTTTCACTAAGATTCCTATTATATTTTGATTCTGATTCCTACATAAGTGTTAGTGAGGCTTTATACTTGTGGATTCTGATCCAGTAATTGTGTGCACAGTTGATGCTAACTCCTATCCTTCAGTCTCTAATGGTTTAAACCTACAAAGCACACCAAAAGTTAGTCCCCAATTGAAAGCCTTGGGAGAGCTTGAGTTCAGGAAGGCTTTCCTGATACTAAATTACCTTGGGGAGTAAGTTTCCTTGCTACTTCTGATCATCTTGCACATCTCATTTGGAATTTTCAGCTACTTTTTGTTTTATTTTAGTATTATGTTGTTATTCTTTTGTCTGGCACTGGCAGTCGTAAGTTGGAGGACACTATATCCGCTAATGATATTCAATTGTGGGAGCATTTGACCATGCATCAGTTTGAGTTGAAGGTTTGGTCTGCACTGAGATCAAATCATATTAAGGAAGAAGACAGAGTGAAGGTGAATGTTCATTTAATATTGTTGTTGATATCTTCCAATTAACTGATCTAACTTCTTTGTGCATGAGACGTTCACTTGTATGAATTTAAGTCTAAATGAGGAGATTATTTTGGATTATATCAATTGGTACCCTTGAGAGCTATACAATCTTTACTAAGATTGGGTTATTTGCAGTTGTACTTAAATAACCGGGCGTTACATATTCCCACAAAATGACAGAGTCACTGTGATTAGAGGTTTTTCTATTTTGTTTTTATACCTTAGCAGTAATTTGTCATGTCTAATATTTAATGAGTTTGTTCAGCTTTAATAGTTGGTTGATCGCCTTCTGTGTTGTATTAAATTCTTTTTACCTGTGTTTCAATTATATATATTTGCAGTATCTTGAATGGGACACTGGAAAAACACACCTATATCATTGCCATGTTTCTCCAGATGGAAGTTTCAGGTTCAAGGTTAGTATGTTTTCTTAATGATATGGTCTCATATGCATCTCGAGTGTATAGAAGTGCAATTTTCAATTTCATTGATGTTTATTGTCTAATCTATCAAGACTTGTAGTAGTTACTTTAATTTGCTGGCGCTGCAATTGATTCACTTTTAAGTCGAGCCTTGATCCTTGAACAAAAAAGATCAATATCTTGTTTAGATGCTCATCTCTCATTTATGTCATAGAGAACCATCAATGCTCTTGGTGGAACAGGCATGATGCTAGTATACTATCATGTCTGCCACAGATCTAAGTAGCCTATCAACTGCATATACATTTTTATACTGTACTATGGTTACATTTTTCACTTCATTGCTATTTTACCTCTCAAGTAAAATTTACGTTAATATATAATTGTTCCCTTCAATTTAGGGCCCTTACTTAGACAAGACTAGAACTCACCTCCAAAGAGTATTAGGAGACGAAAATGTTTTGCTAGTCAAGTTTGAAGATGCTGCATCTGACAGGAGTGATTTGGTGGACAAAACCGGCAATCGCAACACTTTGTACAGCATGATTGCAAGAGAGGGAATAGTTGTTGCTTTGTGCCTTCATCGTTTTTTTGGTTAGTATTTCTTGATATTTTTGGATTGGAAAACTACTGCATAATTATATGATATGTAGTTTGACATGTTTGCTATGTTTTGATGTACTGTTGTTTGAGTCCCTTCTTTTCACTTGGATAACCACGTGCATTATGGAATTATATGGTTTTGAAGTTGGACTTGGACCTATCTGCTTGTGAGGATTAGCTATTGTAGATAACATGTAAGGTAGTGCTTCTATCATTGGTTTTGGTACTTCTGGGTAGCCATACACCCTGAGGCACATGCATCAAACCTCACATACCCACTTCCTTGTTGCCTCACTTACATAGACTTCCATAGTTCTGGAGGATACTCCTTTCCCATCCCCCATTCCTCAATCCTAAGGAAGGTGGATTCATGCAATAGCATGCTGTTTTTCATTTCTAATAGGCTATCTTCTCCTACTTTAATATTAAAGCCATATTTTCAGCAGCTGATCATATTTCTATGTGCTTCACTACGTCATGCAGTCAATGACTTGATTTTTGTCTATGTTAATTTGGCTATTGATCAGTGTATAAAGATGGAGGAAAAGAAGATCGGAAGAAAAGTCCAACTTCATCTTCAGTCAAGTGTTATTTCGTACGCATGGAGTCTGATGCAACCTATGATGCCAAAAGAGATTATATTTTACATGGCAAAACTGTACCTGAAGCAAGATGCCTGTTTATGCACGCTCATACTGTTTCCAGTGTGGCTAAGTATATGGCTAGGTAGGTCTTGGTTGGAATTTCTTTTTCAGAGCCATATCTTTGAAACTTCCAATGAGGATACTGAAGTAATGTTTATTGATGGGAATCCAGATTTTCGCTCATACTGTCAAAAACTATTAAGTCAGGAATTGATCTAGCTTCTGTGCATATTCAAACAATTGAGGATATCAACTGTGAGGTATAATCTCATGTCATTTTCGCTGCAGCTCCATTTGCAACATTTGGTATACCAATTGTTTTGTTTCTTTAAATATATTTTTGGATCCAGTTCTTCGCAACTAGAAACATTTATCCTATTCACAGGATGAAGATGGTAATGCTGTTCTTGGTAAAGATAGGAAGCCTCTCATACATACGGATGGGACTGGTTTCATTTCTCAGGATTTATCTCTTGAGTGTGCAAATAGTCTTTGTAGTGAGCCTGTGGGCAACAAAAGATTTGAGGTTGGTGGTGTTCTTTCTGCAAGAGTTATGAAACTCAATTAAATGTCCTTGAAGTAATATATTCCTGTGTTAGCTCATAATTGCCATCACTGTTGACTTAGTAACCATCTTCTAATCTTCTTTGAGGATGATACCATTTATTTATACTTGTAATAGAGAGTTCTTGATCATGGCGTGATTGCGGAGATTCTTTCAGCTGGGAAACAGCCAGACACGTACAGTGGGGAACCTGTATGTGCATTTAATGATTATTGGTGTTTTATATTCCTTTTAGAAGTTTATGTAACTATTTTTCTGTGCTCCAAGAGTTGGAATATATTCTCAATCTCCATTTATTTTTCTAGCCTTTGCTGATCCAGTGTCGTCTCTTTAATGACGGTCTTGCTGTCAAGGGGACTGTTCTTGTCAATAAGAAGGTAAGACATGTCATTTCATTATAGTGTAAAGGAAAAGAAAATATGTCACTGATCTGTCCAATTCTTACTTTTTAGGGATCTAATTTGTTTCCAAGTTTCACAGTGTTTTTTTTTCCCAACATTAAATCAATAAATTTCTTTAAATGGCTCATTTTCATGACATTACTTCAGAAATTAATAGAAATTTAATGGCTGGCTGGCTTAGATCATGGTCATTTTTTGTTTCATTTTCGCTTTTCAAACCATTCAGTAAAACAAACTGTGCAAGTTAGATTGGTAAATTTCAAGCTCAGGTTTTCATAGATAATTTGATCTATTGAAGGATGTGCTTTGGCCCAAAATAAAATAGATGGGAAAAAAACAACTGAAAGCTATTGTGAATTCAAATCAACAACAGAACATGAAAATTGTGTTATTCACACAAAAGGTTTGATAAACTTGGTAAACAAAACTGAAAGCGTTTTGAATAGATTTCTGTTGTTGGCTTGCTGCTGAAAACTTCTCTTGTGGGGGCGAATTATAATTTATATCATCTTCTTAAGCATTTCAAACATGTATTATTGTGGTTGCATATGCTGCACGGTTTCAAATGTTTGGACTATATTATATCTCACTAAATTTTTTATTGGATTTCCAATCTCTGTTTAATTAAAGAGTCCATACGAGGTATTGACTTAAATTTTGAACGATAATGGAGGAGATCCTCCACTTCTGAGTCGGTTGAGATATAAAACTGACTACCAAATGACAGGTTAATATCTAATGGAAAATTAAGCTGTTTGTGATGTTCACTGAGTAATATGTACAAGTTAATATCACATACTCATTACTTGAAGATTAAAGTTTGTTTATTTGTTATCACATGTAATATGTACTTCTTTTAAGGTTGTTAATGATAATTTAGGATTACTGGGTTTCACATTTCTCATTTGGCTCCAAATTTTGTAGCTTCCTCATAGGACAATCCAAGTTCGTCCCTCAATGATTAAAGTTGAGATAGATCCAGAACTTTCTAATACCCAAACAGTTAACTCGTTGGAGATAAATGGAACCAGGTATCTTTCACCCCAATGATTTTTGTGGTATTTGCCTTGTATGCTCTGTTTGCAGTTAAGGTAGAATCTTATAATCTTCTATACTTTATGGATCCCTTGTTATTATTTTCTCAATATACTTAAATATGGTTCTTGTTCGAAATTGATCAATAACCAATCCTTTTGGGTTTAAGTGAAGAAAATTTTGTAGACTTACTAACCAAATTTCATGGAAGATTAGGCTGAAGTTTTGTTGGAATCATAGATTCATGTAAATTGCTTAATGATATTTTGTTTACCCACCTGTGTTAGAAGTCACTGTTGAGTTGGAGATTTGTTTTCCTGATTATCCAGAATCTAGGACTGCACAGAAAATGAAAATTTTGGCATATTTATTTGATCTCTCGTTCTTTCTCTCTCAAAATCAATCATAAGTTCAACTGCCTAATGGACATTTTGTACTCCCAAAGGGGTAAGTTAGAAGTTACTTGCGAGTTGAAGATAGGTTTTCAGTATATCCAGAGTTTAGAAGAGCAAAGAAAATGAAAATTTTGCATATATTCTTTCCCTCTCTCAAAATCAATCAAGATTATATAAATATGTCTAAGAGGAAACTAGTAACTGAAGATTGTGAGTCCTGAATCTGATCAGAGAGAGGGAGAATAGGGGATGTGCAGGATAACCCTGAAATGGAAATGTTGTCCAAACAGCAATGACAATATGACCGTTATTTGGTGGCAAACGGAAATAATAACATTCTCTTCCCTTTTCCCCTATATTTCAGCGTTTTGGAATTTAATGGTGAAAGTGAAACGGGGCCTGTTCTTTTGTTCTATGCAGATTTTAGTGAAGGCCTGAAATGGGTTTGCTAGGCTCTTGGTAAATTTATCTTTAGTTTCCTACATAAGTTCTCTAGTAGACATTGCAGTCTGCCAACAGGTCAGTGTAACTGAAGATAATGGACTTATCACCATTTGTCTAAACTCAGAATTTGTGGAGAAACTTGGCACATGGGGAATACACTAATAATGATCAATAGTTTTGTCTTAATGATAAAAAATACACTATATTATGAATAGTAAACTATTCTTGTGATGCTATTGGTTTTCATGACAAGAGGTGTCAAAGTGATTGAATTAGATACCCTGCCAGTGTTATTAAGGTTTGTTTTACGAGGTGACTATTTCCAACTTAAGTTTATGTTTTGCAGCAATCAGCCAAAGAGAGCTTATCTGTCAAAGAATTTAATTGCTCTTTTAAGTTATGGAGGGGTTCCAGATAAGTTCTTTCTGGATATTCTAAAGACTACTCTGCAAGATGCCAAGGATTCTTTTTCAAAAAAGTGTGCGGCACTAAGAGGTAACTACCTGATAAAAGCTTACAACTGTTAGGCACTCACTTGCCACAGATTTGTTTTACTTTTTCCCCTGTATATTATCAGTTATTGTAATTTCAAATATCTTTTTGGAATAATCCAATAAAGAAATTCATAGATCAATAATAATTTTCACCAATTCTTCTTTTTTTTTTTTTTTACTCTCATCAAATTGTTCTTTTAACTTTTAAATTGATTTCCTTGAGCTGTTTTTGGTTCACATGCAGTTTCTATTAAGTATGGTGAAATGGATGGTTTCAATGTGAGAAGAATGATTTTATCTGGTATCCCTCTTAATGAAACCTATATGCAATATCATCTGGATAAGCTGTTGAAGGAGGAAATGAAAAGTCTTAAAGGTGGAAAGCTTCATGTACCTGAATGTCACTATCTAATGGGTACAACTGATCCAACTGGAATTCTCAAAAGTGGTCAAGTTTGCATTATTCTGTAAGTATAGTTTGTGCTTTATCTTCTATTATATAGTTCATTATTAAAACAGGAGTAATCCATTGTCACAGTGCGGGGAAATATTTCATAGTCTATTTTCTGGAGGCCATGTTAATTTTGGAACATAGTCTATAGGTACACTTCAGACTTTTGAACTCCATTGATATTGTTCCAAGTAGAAGCAGTTCACATATGCAGTTAACCAAAACATATGTGGTAGGCTGGTAGCTTTGAAATGTTAATGGAAGAGAGAAAATGATTTGGTGTTGTCTTGGGAAGATATGTGCATGTCTTATCTATATGTTAGTTTGATTATTTTTGCTTATGTACTTGAGTTTTGAACGCAACTTCATTTTGATGTCTAATTCTCAAGTAGATCCTTATTATTATTTTTTGATAAGCAACGGGACAGCAGGCCTACAAAAGCCCGTGTTTCTCACCCCCAGAAGGGGCGTCACCCAAGTTAGTTGTTAGTACCCATAAACCCATAAATCCCACCCCATACCGCTGGCAAGGAGGCTCGAACCCAAGACCTCAAAGGGAAAACACAAGTGCTTAACCACTTGGCCCATATGCCTTTGGTAAGTAGATCCTTATTATAAACTTATAAAGTGATATGTGGTCTGGATTCTTGTTAAGCTTCTATAAGTTCAGATTTTAAATGCTATGCATGGATTATTCAGTAGAAACCTTTGTTTGTGTGATCACTGTTGAATTTCAATATTGGGCTTCACATAAAGGCTTGGGCTTCCACTACTAAACTGTCAACCTTGTTAGTAGGGTTTGACATTCATTGTAGCTTATTTACTTTATATTTTTCCAATGTAGGACTTTTCATCGCCACTTGCAACAAATACAATAATTCAAAATTGCTTATGTTTTTTGCCATTATTGATAATTTAATCTCTAGCAGTCTTAATGACAATATGTAAGGTTGTTCTTACTCGTGTTTATTTGTTTCCCTTTTCCTGTCTCTCAAACGTGATTTGTAGAGAAAATGGACAAATTTCAGGGAAGGTGTTAGTGTATCGCAATCCTGGTTTACATTTTGGTGATATTCATGTTTTAGAGGCTACCTATGTTAAAGCATTGGAATCTGTTGTTGGAAATGCAAAGTATGCTATCTTCTTTCCTTGTAAAGGCAAAAGGTCACTTGGGGATGAAATAGCAGGGGGTGATTTTGATGGTGACATGTATTGGGTATCAAAAAGCCCACAGGTTTGCATTTCATTCACTTTACTTTCTGTATCTTTCTTGATTCACATACATTTTTAATTACCTTATTAATGCTTTGGTTCCTCTTCAGTTGTATTAGTTTGGTCTTATGGTCTATTTTTATATGATATGCACTCGTAAATAATGATATACCGACTGTCTTGAGTTGCTTCTTCCTCTAGTTTTGCACAGTTACATTACATTATTTGCTCTTTTCAATGATGGTTTCTCATCCTTCTCAATATCATTCATGTGATCTCTGTAAGCTTAAATATTTAACTATTCATGACACAATCTCTTGCTGTAGTTCACAAATGCAATATGTTTTTATCTTTATAGAGATTATGTTCTGTACTAACCCTTAACTTTTCGAAGATAATATTGTTTGCCTTGGCCATCTATTTTCTGTAAACATTGAATTTGAAATTGTGCTTGGCCAATAATTTAGATAGTTTAAGGTCAAGCACATCTTAAATTCATTGTCTAATTATGATGGATATTGTTGTAACTTGTTTCAAAATTGAGCACTCTCTATTCTCTGTATTCAGCTTTTGCAATATTATGTGGCAAGTGAACCTTGGAAATCTGAATCTTCTATACCCGATGTTCAAAGTAAAAGGCCGAGTGAATTTTCAGCTGAGGAATTGGAGGATGAGCTCTTTAAGCAATTCTTGACAACTAGGTTTCAGCCAAGGTATTTACTGAACCTTGTACAGTTGTACCTCTAATCATTTTCATTTTGATGTTTACGTTGTGTATATCATGTGGATTGGTGTTTTATGCCATATCCATGACTTCCCATTCAGTCTCATTTTTAAAGCTTTCAATTGATCAAGTCTCATTATTAGCTTAAACTGCACTGGAGTGTTTATTTAACACACTGATTCTGTCTCTCAAGGTGGTCTGACTTATTAGTGATGCATGCCATCTCTCTCTCTCTATATATATTAATATATGTGTGTGTGTGTTGTTTAATTATATATTTCTACTATAGAAGTTAGTGTTTTTACTCATTCTGAGATCATTATTCTTGTATTTGAAGTGCTTTTTGATATTTTCAGTTACACTGTGAGTGTGGCTGCTGATAGCTGGCTGGCACTGATGGATCGGCTTCTAACACTCGGAGATGATTGTGCTGAAGAGAAAGATAGAGTGAGGCGAAATATCTTTCAGTTGATAAACATATACTACGATGCTTTGGATGCACCCAAAAAGGGATTGAAGGTTCTCTCTGAAATTGGTTAATTTTAGTTTCCAAGACTTCTGGTACATGATATAGCATGAGCTTATTTTGCCTTCCGTAAATTCTATATATCTATGGTTTCACTTCCATCAATTTCCATACGGTTACAAAATGACGTTAAGAAAATTAGTTTCCATGAATAAGTAAATTGGTTGGGGCTTGCTCAAAATTGTTTCCATTACCTGGTCATCTGAAGTTTGAGCCTTGCTTGCACTGTAATATAAGAATGGGAACAGGAATTCACAATCTATGAGTAGTATAATAGTACGACTCCTTTGCTTGCGTTCTTGCTTGTCCGATGTATTATTTCTGTGATTGATTGGTGATAATGATAATATACAAATGATAGCATGAACCCTTGAACAGAGATAAATTTATAAACACGGTACATCTAAATTGGGTTCGTAATACTTGTTTAATTTATTTGCATGAATATACAAACATTTATAATCTAAGAATGCTTATGGTAGCGACATCTTTTGTGCTGCTTAACAGATTGATGTTCCGAAAGAACTGAGGCCAGAGAGGTTTCCACATTACATGGGAAGGGAAAATTCTTTCAATTCTTCGTCGATACTGGGTTTGATTTATTATACAGTGGATTCTTACGAGTTAACTGATCCTGCAATGGAAGGTGAGAATTATTTTCTTTATAAGTTTTAATGTTCCTCTCTTACCAATTTGTTTCAGAACTAGTTAAGCGAATAAAAAGTTGACGTCTTCATGTTCTCATCTGGTCCATGTTACTCCATTCTTTGGGTTGAAATGTCGAAGTTAGAAACACTTGGAACCTTGAACATAATGGCGATTTGAGTTTTAATATGAACCTTCATCTTTCTGTTGTTTGTTTTGAAGTTACAAAACTCCCAGGTTTTGATGTTGAAGTCCCTGAAACCTTCATTACAAAATGGAGAGAGAATTATAATTTGTACCGGCAGGAGATGGCGGAAGCTTTGAAAAATGGGGATACCAAAGATGAATGTGCCAGTGAAGTCATAAGAAAATACAAGAATGTATTGTCACTTCCCCAGCTTTTGCCTATTTTGCTGTCTTAATTCTCAAGTTGACTGAGCTTTCGGTGTGTTTTTCCCTGAACTCTTTGTTTTAATGTAGATGTTGTACAAAGCGGATGAATTCATGCAGAGCAAGAAAGACCGGGAGGAGATATATAACGAGCCCCTTGCTATATATCACGTGTGCTATGATTATGCGAGGAACCAAGGAAGTGCCAAATATTGTCATTTTCCATGGAAAGTTGCAGGTTCAGCTCTGTGCGACTGGTATGTTGATAAATATTGTGAAAATCCCATCCGTTGCGACCCATCTGTTCTCAAGGAGGTTTTGTGATATGTATAATAAACTCATAATCAACTCGCATAACAATGTATCTATCTATGCTTACTGCTCTTATTTGAACGTAATTAATCTGTGTTAGTTATTTCGTGTCAAGTTATTCCTTGTGAGGTTATGTTATGTGTTTGGATTAGGAAAATAGTTTGTTGACTAAACATAGATCTGAGGCTGATACATAAATGATCCTTTCAGACTATAACAATTGGGAACCAACCTTGCGCACTACACTGATTATGTTATTTTAGCTCGTGCACTCAGTTTTAGATCATTTTTTTAAGTAGTACATTGAGTTTATCATGTATAATATATACCTATATTCCTTTTTTTTTCAGACTCAAAACAAAAAACCAACAGTGTCCACAGTAACTCAAACTTGAGACGCAGTGATACTTAAGTGATGTGCATATCACTTAACCCATGGGTTGTTGGTAGATTATTCATTTTAAGACGCTTTCTTTTGATAATTTGTTTAGTGCTTGTTTGGGTTGTCTCCTTTAATAGTATATAGATATAAAAAATTTATTTGGCAAAACAACGTTCGGAAA
The DNA here is from genome assembly GCA_036897405.1 of Pelargonium myrrhifolium. Taxonomy (NCBI): domain Eukaryota; kingdom Viridiplantae; phylum Streptophyta; class Magnoliopsida; order Geraniales; family Geraniaceae; genus Pelargonium; species Pelargonium myrrhifolium. Next base: position 914 of record JAYMTK010003550.1, on the reverse strand, counting down.
GAGAATCAAAAGAAATCTTGAAAAATTATACTTAATCAAACGTCATTTTGAAAAATTAAATTGTTTGTTACAATTGTTTGAAAGTAATAGGATAATTTTGAATGTACAAAATTGTTCCAAGTATGTATATTAAGTATAAAAGAAAAAGAAAAACAAACATAATTTTTTTTTTTATAATCTATATGCACTTGGTCGACTTAGTCATTTTCACCTTCTACAATGTAGAGTATACGACCATTAAGATAACAATAAAGTTGACTCACATTACATTTGAGTTTAACGCATTGAGTAAAAATATGTATATTTAAGTATGAGATCAACTCATGTTACTTCTTAATTGACTGTGCTATTTTTTTCTTAGTTGATAGAATTTCAAACTCTTCGTTATTCATGCTGCACTTTAAGAGACGAACTAATATAAATAGAAGTGTATTTAAGTCGTTAACTTAAGTTAAAACAGGAGTAGAATGGGGATGAGAAATTTCTATGGGCTTAATTACCTTAAAACAGAAGTAGAATGGGGATGAGAAATTTCTGTGGGAGTCCTCCACTCTCTGTATAAAAATGTTACGACAGATTGCATACTATGTTAAATAAAATAATACTAAATTTAAAATGAGAAAATAATTTGATAGAGATGGAGAAATATGATGAGTCGTAGGATTATGGTTGGCCACTCTCCCAGGAATTGACAGATTGCAATACAAAGTTCCAAATGTCCGGTTTATAAGAAAGACAAATACCAATTTATTTAATACAACTATTTTTTTATGGGTTTAATGTATATGAGTTGATTGATATAAAGGTATATCAGTTACACTAATAAGGTGGTGACACCTCATTTAAAATCATAAATCCGGACGGGTCGCTCCGCTCCCCCAAATTCACTTGGGTGGGTATAAGTGATTTTAAAT
>JAYMTK010003549.1:0-12154 GCA_036897405.1 Pelargonium myrrhifolium | reverse complement strand
TGCAAGTGGTGGAAGTATGGCTCTCGTAAAGGCTCGAATAGGTCTGCAAATGTCGGTCTGAATGGTAGTTTGAGTGATCACAGAAAGCGAATTGAAGACGTAGCTGCAACTCGCATTCAAAATGCATTTCGAGCATACTTGGTAAAGATAAAAACATCGAACTAGATATCCTCCAATGTCAATTTTAAGGTTTTGTTCCGTATTATGACAAATCTTGATGTGAAGCTCATTGGAAGCAAACATATTTGGTGTTTTCTTTTCTTTTTTCTACTTGTGTAGGCAAGAAAAGCATTGATAAACCGGTTAAAGGGATCGGTGAAGTTTCAGGTTTCGATTAAAGATCAAACTGTGAGGAAGCAAGTATCAGCTGCATTGGACCATCTGCATACATGGAGCAGGATTCAGGCTGAAATTCGAGACCGAAGACACTATATGGTCACCGAAGGACGGCAGAGGCAAAAGAAACTGCAAAATCAGCTAAAACTTGAGGCTAAACTTCAAGAACTAGAGGTATCATTTGCTGTCAGTTTTGATCACTCTATTTGTTTGCTAATCAGCCATTTTAGTTTGTTCTTGATTGATGGGTTTTGACTGCTAGGTTCTTTGGTAGTTTGGATCATCCTCATAGATACATTTGTGAGTTTGAGAAAACTATAGGAAAGTTGAGAATTACATGTTACAATCTAGCTAGCTTTTCAACAACTTTGTTCTATGTTCTTTGAATATATGATCTTGATTCAAGCATTCTTATGACCAAAGAGTCGGGTGAAGGGTTGGTTTCTCTTTTCGCGAGTCTCTTGTACTTGAATTCTTCGGAATCATAAAAATTCTCAATTAGAATGGGATTCCAACTCAACACCTTTTGAGACTATGATAAAAGTCGCTCTTTGAAAAGACAATTTAGTGCATGAGCTTTCCAGTTGCGCCAAATTTTGTACACAAACTTTGGTACAAACCATTAGTCCCATTTGCTGGCGTGGACCAAATTGAGTACAAAAGGTATTTATTTTTTCCAGACCGTAAGTTCATGTATCAACGATGACATTAACCCTCAAAAGAACCGGCAAAAAGACTAAAGAGCCAGGTGGAAAGGGGGCTCTTCGTTTTCAATTCTCCTATAGTTGGATCCTTCAAAATCACAAGAATCCGAGCATAAGATTTCAAAAGCAGTTGCTTTTCAGAGAGCACAGTACGATAAAAGTTGTAAACTGTGTTGTGAGAACTTCCCTTGAAGCATATGGTCAAGCAGGAAGCCTGAAATTGATAGGGAAAAAACTAGCAAAAGATCCATTTGACTTTGTTTGCATCACGACATTACAATGAGTAATGAGTAACCAAACCATTCAACCATTTTCATGATGGCCTTTTAACTCTTTTGGGTAATTGTTGCATATTAAATGGGAGACCTAGAGATCTTTAGTGAAGTAACTACAGGAAGGTATGTAACTCTACCATACCTAAAGCTTCTTTAAACTGGTCATGGGACCATTTGAGAGGTCTTGGCTCAAAGGGTGAATGTAATTAATGTTTTTGGAAACATCTTCCATGCTTTCAGAAACAAGAATTTATGTTCCCACATGCCTCTCTGAATGCAATTAAGTACTTTCAAGGTTCCCAACTAGCAGCACCTGAGCAAGTTTCAGTCAGCCATGTAGCTTTCCTAAAGGGAAGCCGAGCGCGCCAGACTCTCATCATTCTGAAGTCTGAGCATAGTCGTTTTTGTACGCAGTCTTCTTACCCGTGCTTTGCAGGTGGAATGGTGTGGAGGCCCTGAGACCATGGAGGAAATCCTCTCCAGGATACAACAAAGGGAAGAAGCGGCGGTTAAGCGCGAGCGGACCTTGGCATATGCCTTCTCTCATCAGGTAAACTCGAAACTTTATTAAGGGTTTGTTTGGTAACGCTACTCAAAAATCAGAAGCAGCTTCAAAGCTGCCTTTGGAAGCAACGTGTGTTTGTTAGAAAAAGTTTGTATAAACTAGTAAAAGTGCTTTTATGTCATAAAACAAAAGTAAACAAAAATTTAACTCTTACAATTTCAAATAATGTTGTTAGTAAAATGTACACACTCGTACCGAGACTCAAACCAGCGACCTTGAGGGATAATAAAGAGAAATCAACTGCTTACCCTACAATTTGATAGTTTCTTACTGTGAATACATAAATAGACAGTATGATGAAATATAAATGAAAAAGTGTGTGTTAATATGGGAAATTCACTCTGCTTCTGCTTCTAATAAGTGCACAAACGCTACTTGTCAGTAGAAGGTGGTTGATTGGGAGTTAATCAACAACTGTATCTGTGTTCGTTCACTTTGGCTTTTCCTACTTTCTTTAGGTTCTATTCAAGACTTTATATTGAATGTGATGTTATTTTTTAATCAGTGGAGGGCTAATGCAAGCCAATACCTTGGTCACCCTTGCTGTGTCGTCGGAGACCTTAACTGGGGTTGGAGCTGGATGGATCGTTGGATCGCTGCACGCCCGTGGGAGTCTAGGGTTCAGGCTCAACACAACAACCCGAAGAAGGTTCAAGCAAAAGTAGCAAGTGTTGCAGTCAAACCAGTTGTATCGAATCCGAAAGGAGCTAGTGCAAAACGGCAAAAGATTGTCCCTCAAGCTACCCAATAATGTTATTGCTCTTGCTCCTCATTTTCACTGACTAGTGACTACATAGGTCTTTTCAGTTCAGGTTTGTGGATTTTGTAGATGCTATTTGCTGTCATTTTGCATATTATGGTGCTTGTGTGGATTTGTCCTTGTGTGTACAATAAGGGGATATGGTATTGGATTTGGTTATTATCATTATCAATTTTGTACATAAACATTACATTATATATGTATTTTGCTTTTATTTGAATTGGTGGTTGAAGATTCTCAACCATTGTTGATGAGATTTTGAGTAGTCAAATGTGCAAACAAGATACATTGCTGACGTAAGGCTGCGTGATAGTAGATTTGATAATTTTTTATCACGTGCAAATAAACGTGACATAACTTGCTGATGTACATTACACGATAAGCAAAAGTGAACGTAAACGAGCACATATTTGCCATTTTACCACACCCAAGCTAATCCCCACTCGCCCCACTGTCAGCGCACTAAGCGGTAAGAGGCTGGCCTAGGAGTTTTTTCCATTCACAAGAGCTGGAATTCGAACTCCCAACCACTTGCTTAAGGGACGAAGTGCTGAACCACTGCACCAACCCACTGGGTTATTAACGATCACATATGCATCAACATGGAGCGTTAACAAATTAGAACAAAACGACCTACTCATCCAAATCTTCAAAGTTAAACCACTCGATTGCACAAAATTTGGGCCAAAGTTTGACCACTCTACACCTAAACTATGAAGTAGAATTTGGCAACATAGTAAATACATAACTAAATTCCCTAATCTACCCTCAAAGTTTTATTAATTTCTTTCCCATCCCTACTAAGATCCTAGGCTCTTGAAACCCTAACTCCATCTCCCTCTAAACAATGTTGGGTCCTTGTGATGGAGGATACAACAAAACTAGAGGCCATATGGAACCCTAAATATGCTTCAAGAATTGTCTTCATCAACAAACCATAAAGTACCAACAACCCTATAGCAAATGTCACCATCTACATAAAAGCCAAGTGTTTTCTTTCCTTTCTTTCATTTTCTTTCCTTCTAGTTTCTACTGAGAAATTTTAAATTTTCCAGCTAGAATTGGGAAGATTTTTTTCATCAACCAGTGAGATTTGTGCTTTGGGGGACCATGTAGACAGATAGGCAAGTACTGCAAATTGGTGGCATCTATCTGTGTATTCTTCTATAATTGAGCTTTATGTTCATCTCTACACCCTCTCATGGTTCCTCCTGAAACTTGTACTCCTACTAGCCCCACCTCCTCTTCCTGCAAAACTAACCAATCTCGTTCCCTCGATTACAGTCTTTGCCGTCGTTGCACTAGATTCCTCCCGTTCCCTAATCTAGACCCCGATCAAACTCTAAGGGGGTGTCTGATTAAGCTTATAATCTGCTACGACTAACATTTTTATCAAAACAGTTAACCAATCAATCTTGTTCCCTCGATTACAGTCTATGACTTCGTTGGATTAGATTCCTCTCGCAACCTAATCTTGATACCGGTAAAACTAAGGTCCCCTAAGGGATGACACGAAACATGCCTCTGAAAGACTGTACTGGGGTCCCCTAAGAGATGACAGGATGATCAAGACACACATCTCTTATAGTCTGCTAAGACCTAACATTTTTATCAAAACAATTAACCAATCAATCTTGTTCCCTCGATTACAGTCTCTGACTTCGTTGGATTAGATTTCTCTTGCAACCTAATCTTGATACCGGTAAAAATGAGGTTCCCTAAGGGATGACACGAAACATGCCTCTGAAAGACTGTATTGGGGTCCCCTAAGAGATGATAGGATGATCGAGACACACATCTCTATGTGAGAGTGTGTGAGTTCAACTTCCATTGTGTCGGGTGGGGTGAAGTTTTGAGTTAAAAGGGAAGAGCTACAGACTATATTGAGACAAAGAGGTGATGTCAAGAACGTACGTAGAGGAGATAGGATGGACAGTAGGTACGATCGAGTACAGATTGTACATAGACGGTAGTTGGAGCTGGTCGCTCTCCTAAGGTTCTCTAATCTGAAATCCCGAGAAAGATGAGGGTGTTTCCATGTTACAATCCGCTAATCGATTGTAACTTTTTTAGCTTCGTGTTTCCTACCTTAAGAACCGTGATTTGACAAACTAAACATCTCTATAGTTCTTACCCTATCTAAGGTTACAATTTTGTCTCCTGCATCACAATCTGAACATTCTAGTTCATGAGCTAAAATGTCCCTAGTTCTTTCATGTTCATGTCCGAGTCTAGCGAAACATGTGTATTCAAGAAACTAGCAACAAACCAACAAGAAATTAATGACAACAACAGAAACAAGATTTGCCATTTGAAATGAATCCAGGAAACGAAAAACTAGACCCGTCTCCGATTTCACTGTTCATGGACAAGGACTTCTCATCCGATGCCCCCAGATACCCAACCATTGACAAAGATGTTAAAGATCAGTTGTTCTTATCAGTTGTTCTTTCAATTCTTTTTGCAGATTTAAGGAAGTTTGTTGAGATCATCAACTGTTCCATTGGAAAAAAAGCAGTAAAAGCAAACCAAAGTGACCATTTCCATAACAAGAGCTAAAGCAATTCGATTACGATGAATGCAAGAACGCAACAACGAGTCCTAGAAATGAAAATTATCCGAACCATATCGGATTCTGCAAATCTTGGGACTGCTAAATTCGATCGTTAAGACAAAAGCATAGAGAGGTCTAAAGAAAACAAGAAATCAACACACAGAGCAAATCAAGTTCAAAAACAGAAGATTTAAGTAGATTTGAGCTATGAGAGCTCACTGAAACATGAAACAAAGCTAGAAACAACGAACCGGGGATCGAAGAACCCGAAGAAGGTGACTCAGATTTCTTCTTCCCGCGGTGAATTGGCCATTGCATCGAAGTGACTGAAACTTGGAACCTGAAACCATCTCCTCCTTTTTCCTGTTCTGGTGGCTCATGAGACCTGAAATGTGATAAAAGATTCAAAATTTGAGATAATTTGAGAAATGGGTTGGAGTTGAAATTTGAAGAGAGAAAATGAAACAGTACCTGTTGGAGGGGGTTTTGGGTTTTTGTTTGTCACTGAGTCAATGGCGAGAATCGGAGGAAGCAGAGGACGGCTTGTTGGAGATGCCGTCGTGCTCCTCTTCGCCGTGAATTCGCGCCGGAATGTGGAACCCGGAGAACCCGCCGGAGGCGAATCCAATGCCGGAGATGGAGTGTTGAAATGGGAATTGATGGTGGTGGTGGTCGGGGGAGGCGGTGGTGATGGGCTGTGGCGGCGGGTCCATCCAAGCGCGAATGGAAGGCGAGTTACTGGACTGAAGGGGTCCCCTCTGAGAAAAGAACTGGTTTTGGCCGCCAAACAGCGGCTGAAGCAGCGGTGGAGGAGTCTGCGGGGAGGCGAACATAAATGCTCCGCCTCCTCCGCTTCCACCTCCGCCACCGCTGCTACCAGTATTATCTGCACCACCAGAGGCAGCATTCCAAGATACCATTCTCTGGAACCTGCCCATCTCTGCCGGGTGGTGATGGTGGTGCTCGGACCACCCGGCAGGCGAGGGGTCGAAACCCAGATGGGAGGTTCCAGAGAACAGCACCTGCTCGTGGCTCTGGCTCTGATGATGGTGATTCTGAGCTTGAGCCTGGTGCTGGTGGTGGTGCAGAAAATTCGGGTCCTGAAACGACTGCAGCGAGAGCCGCAGATCTTGGTTCTGGCTGCTGGTTCTCGACAGCAAATCGGGCGGGTAGTTCTGAAACTGCGACTGCGGCGGCTGATGCGGGGGTGCCGCCGCGCCCATTGGGAAGAAGGACTTGATCGTGTCGGCAATCGCGTCGGAATCCAGCGACGCCGGCAAGAAGCTGGAGCTGTTGCTGTTGTTCTGGTTGTTGTTTTCGTTCATTTGCTGATACTCGCCGGCGACGACTCGTCCATCTTCACCCACCATTTCTCTACCGGAACCCGCCATAGCGTCCACCATGCTGTTTTGGTGGACCTGGTGGTGGTGAATCTCGGTGTCTTCGTTCTGCTGCTCCGCCTGGACGGTGGCGGTGGAGGCGGAGGTGTTGGGGTGCCACGGCGGAAGCTCGGCGAGCTCGTCGATGGCGGCTTTGGCCTTCTTTATGAGCCAATCCACGGCCTTGCTGGGCCGGTCGTAGCCGAGCCGGTCCTGGACGTCGTAGAATTGAATGGCGGTGTGGGCGGAGAGGCGGACACGGCGGTCCCTCGGCCCTTTCGCGGTGCAGACCTTGCTGTGCCGGTCTTTCCGGCCCGTGGACCGCACAATGTGGCCGCCTTGAACCTCCACGATCTCTCCGCCGGCGGCGGATGCTCCGCCCCCACCTCTCATCCTCGACGGCGGCGGCGGAGCAGGCTGGAGGCGGCTGCTGCTGTTCTCCTCCATCCTTGTTGCATATTCGATGCTCTGTTCTCCAAAATAAGACCGCTTCTTCGGCGCCGGAGCTGATTCTAATCTCGCATACGAGTCTGGGAGATACTGATCTTCTTGATTCTGATTTTGATTTTCTTCTACATGGTGGTGGTGCCTTGAATTCTGAGATGGGTTTGGATAGAAATGGTGGTGGTTGTGTCTCTGTTCTACTTCTAGGTGATGATGAAGATGAAGATGGTGGTGATTCCTTGGAGGATCCAGACTCAGACCCCTCTCTTGCTTTTCCTCTTCCAGCTTCTTTTAATAAAACAACAATAAAAACAAGGTTTTTCTCAGTAACTTGTGGAGCAAATGATGATGGTGAAGAAGAAGATGGTCTCTTCTTGTTGCAGCAGCTTCTGCAACTCCTTCTGTTCCCAAAACTCCCTTCCATTCAACCCTCCCACTTCCATCACCCAACACACCACAACACCCAAAAAAATAAAAGAAACCCAGAAACTAAAAATAAAAAATTTAAAAACCAGAGAGAGAAAGAGGGGGCTAGAAAAAAAAGAACAAAAGCTGTCTCTTGAGCCTAACCCATCTTTTCCTTGAAAGTACTATAGACTAGCCAAAGTGGTGAATATGAACACAACCCTGAAATGGAACCAAGAGAAGAGACCAAAAACAAAAATAAAGTTGAGGCCTTGGAGGAGAGGAGGGTGTGGTTAAGTTTTTATCTTTTATGTGAAAGAGTGAGAAAACAAAATAGCTATAGGTGTAGGAGAGTAGGAGCTACAGGTGGAGGTGGAGGAGGAGGAGAGTATAGGGAAGAGGAATTCTTGGTTGGCCTATTGGAGGAGACCTTGAATTTGATGATGCCACTGGTGAGACTGAGTGGTGACAGTGTTGGGTCTGAGAGGAGATTAAAGATCTCTGTGACCTCATCACTGCAGCATCTGCTCTGCTCTTCTTGTACTATACACTACACTAAACACATAGCACAAAACAAACACCAACCCAAGCTCTTGTCATTCAATTTTTTTTTTTTTTTTGGTTTTTTGGGGGGTTTTTTTTACCAAGAGAGTTTTTTTTTTTTTTTACTAACTTGGTTACAGCTACAAGTTAGAAAGTGTTTGATTTGATTCTGGTTATGGCAACAAGGTGGTGGTGGTGTTGTTGATAGATCCTCCTTTATATGCCACCAGCCCACCACTCCTTTTGAAAGTGACCCCATTACATTTACAGCTTTACTCTCTCTCTCACTTGCTTCACTTAAAAGAAACAATACCATCTCTCTTTTTTTTTTTTTTTCCTTCAATTTCCCCTCTCTCAAGTCCCAACCCAACTCCCCTTTTTTGTGGTTTGTTGTTGCATTGCTATGCAAATAGCATCTCCAAGGCCTACTCTTCTCTCTCTTTCTCTCTCTTTTGAAGTTTACATTTTCATGACCCCATCAACTTGGTGCATAATCCAATTTTACATTAGAATGGTAATTCTAACTATTGGAAATAGATCGTAGTTTGTTCTAGTTTAAACTGAGGAGAACGAGTTTGCGACGTATAGAATGAAACTGCATAAAAGCTTGATAGATAGCTTTTTAATTCTCCTGATTGTATCTATCTCAATAGGGTTGTTGAAACTATTTTGAGGGATTTGTGTTGAAATAAAAAATAAATCATGATTTTATTTTTAAATCGGGCTTCTCAACGATGGTTATCGTCAACTCTAATTAGCGACTTTCGATAATGACAACGTGTTTGTTGGCATCTCTCTGCACTTGCTTTGTTTTTTATTTTATTTTATTTTTTTGTTCCTCTCTTTCTTCGTTTCGCAAATTCATCTTCTAAAAGTCACAATTCAATACTTGATTTTTTTTACAACTTAACCGACGAAAAAATTTGCGTCGCGTGCTAAAATTTAAGAAGTTCCAATTTTTTTTAATAATACGACCAATAAAAATTGAATTAAATTCTCTTCAATAAGGGGGTTTTTGGAGTTACATATTTTGCACAAGGTTGATGTACAGATGCATGTCAAATTCAAAGTAAACAAAATGGTTCACACACAGAAAAAAGAGGCATAAAATTAACTAATTGAAATACAAGCACTCATAGATTATGAAGCATTTTGGTAGCTTTTCTAAGGACAAAATAATACCAGTACCCATGTCTTTTTCATGCATGTCATTGTGTTTCCTATTTAAGTAATTACTTTTATACCCTTTGTGCTTTCTTTTTCTTGATATTATAGATTTGTAATGAGAAACATAATGACTCCATTGAGTGGTGATTTCAAGTTACCCTATGGAATCTCATATATGTGAATTTTTCTCTTTATTTTTACTAATGTTACCAAATTTTGTTAAGTTGTTAGTTTTTTTTTTTTGGAAAATGAATAGGTATTATATTCTTTGGTAATCGAAACATATTTGGTACAAACGACCACTAACAACTTTTAAGAGAATTCTTATCAAGATTTCAAGAGACGGACTGTGGGTCATACTCCCACAAGGTAACATAAATGTACGGACACTTCAAGACCTATTTGAGACTAAAAAAAAAACTATTGTTCAAACAACAACAAAAATAACCGACTTAAGCAAAATTAATCTAAACTAGCAACCAAAATACTAATAAAATACAAAATTATGAGTTTTTGAACAATCTCTAGCAAGCTGCTCCCCAAATTTCCTTCCTTTAAGACTCGTCCAATCAAGCGGCCATGTTTTTCCAGGTTCACTGCATTTGTGCTTCCTTGGCTCTCATTTTCTTCTCCTCGTTTCGTGGTAACAAGTGGGACTTTATCTCTCTTTTATGCGTGTGGTCTTCCGAATCACCCATTCTTGGCCAACCCGGATTTTCTCTGTGACGCAATCCTTGATTTTGAGCATTTTATTGTTACCCCCACGAAACCCCTCCTCAATTTGTTCACTGTTGATGTCTGCCCTTCATGGTGTTGGATCATTTTTATGTCTATTTCACAAGTGGCCTGCCCTGTTTCCCTTCGCTCTGCCTGTCAAACATGTGCCTCGCCCACCTCTGTGCCTTCCTCCTCTCCCCAATCCTCGTCGCGGTGGTCATAGCCGCCATGAGTTTGAGGTCGTGAATTGGCTCCTCTCCCAGATGGTGTCTTTGATGTCGTCCTGCCTCCTACCACGGTGGTTCTGAAACTGCATCGCAACCTCATGAACCTGTACTAGATTTTGTCAGCGTCCAAACAGTAGTACCTGTTCCCTACCTTTGCCTCCATGCATCGGTGTCGACAGACCCAGAACCATCTGCCGGTGTTGGTTCACGCCCATTCTGGGTTGTCTGCCTCCTTGTTTGGCATCACAACGTCGACGTACTATTTATTCACGGGTCTTAGAAAATTTTAAATTTTATATCACAAGATAGTATAAAATTTCTTAAGCAATGTGTGATATTGATACTATTTACTTATATTCTCGCTGTATTAATTTTTTTAACAACCTTATTGTTATATAAAAGTAACAACCTTGTTATCTTTTTTTTCTAAATTATCCCGCACTTTAGTTGTTGACATTTTTAAGCCGTGTGACCACACTCAAACTAATCCCTATTCGAAGTTTGTTCACGGATTAAAGATTTCACCTCTCCTCAAGGGTGTGTTGAGTGGAGATCAAAACCGAGACACATTCTCACTCACACAGTCTGTGTTAATCAACTGCGTCATCCCATTTAATAACAACTTTGCTGTTGTTGATGTTTATATAAAAATTTATGTTAGTAATGTCATTTGTCGTATTAGTATTATTTAAACAAGGATGTGTAAGTTCCATCCCATCAAAATTAAGGTTTCGAAATTATGTTATGATGTTTAGTATAATATGCAATTTTGTGATGAAACTATCCTTTAAATTGAAGGAAGAAATCATCCACTTGTTGGGATCTAATTAATTGGTTTATATTAGCTAAGCTATTGACAATGATGTCCGCTAAAACTAATGTGGCAGCACTTGGACTTTTCTTGTCTTAATTAATAGTTTCACTTAAAAAAGCTAAATGACATCATGTAAGGGATTTAAAAAATCAAAGTTTAATTAATATGGTTTTAAAATAATAAATACACACATTAATTATATAACTACAATAGTATAGATCACATACATTTCACATAAAGGATAAAATTGTTTACCCTTGCTGATCATAAAAAATAAAGGATAAAAAAAATCTAGTAATAAATAGATACGTGTAAAAGAATGATTGATTGAGCTACAAAATAGAGGTAGTTTTCTCTTTGTAACTCAAAACTCTAACTATACGACTCAATGAAAGTTGAACCACGCCTTCTCATAAGGAGATGTGTAACTTGACTATTAAGTCATTCCCTATGAGACAATTTAAAGGCACACTGGCGCCAAACAGACGGTTTATTTATTTGAATAATCAATTTACAGCCACAAAAATGCCACTAGCGGAGTTATTAATCCCAACTAACAGTAACGCCTTTTCAACCCAAAAAAGGGTTAAAGATCAAAAACCTAAAATTCATGAACTCAATTTAATAGTTGGTTACTTCTGGGCTTCTCGGAGGGTTCGTCAAGGGGACCTGCTTTCTTCAGTTTTATTCATCTTAGCGCAAGAGGTTTTGAGTAGAAATATTGAGGCGCTAGTGAGGAGCGGTGATATTATTCCTTATCATTGTCGCGGTCATGGTATGTTCGTCTCTCATTTAATGTTCGCGGAAGATACAATTGTATTTTTGAATGGGCAGTTAGCATCTTTGGCGTCCTTTTTTCGGCTTCTACGATTTTACGAGTCCTCGTTCGGGTAATTAGTTAATTATGATAAGTGTAAATTCTATGCTACTACAACAGCATCTACCTCTCGGTTTCACCTATTGCGTCACTGGACGGGTTTTCAGCCCGGGGTCTTGCCTTTTTGCTATTCAGGTGTTCCTATTGATCGGAAACGGATTCGATCATCAGAGTTTCAATTTATTATGGACAAATTCAACTCAAGGTTGGCAGGTTGGAAGGGTATGCTATTATCAATGGGTGGCCACCTTGTTTTAATTAAAAGCGTTTTAGCGTCAATCCCGGTCTATGCGTTGTCGGCATGTCGTATTCCAAAAATGATTTTGACACGTCTTCATGGGATCAAGAGTGGTTTTTTCTGGTCTTCGGGATCGGAGGGTCGCCGAC
>JAYMTK010003548.1:0-12157 GCA_036897405.1 Pelargonium myrrhifolium | reverse complement strand
AATGACCAAATTGGTCAACTTTTGATAGTACAGTGACCAAATGAGTGGATGATCCAAACTTTTTCAACCAACACTTTTGCTTGAATTTAATATATATCATTTTTATTATATATTCTTACCAAGGTTATATTGGTAATTCTAAACTTTCAAAATACATTCCAAAAATATTTTACCAAACAATCTACAATTCATATTCTATTTTCAAACTTTTTTTACAATTAATTTTACCAAACAATTATTCAAAAGTCGATAAAATCAAAACCACATTTTACCTCCTTCCACTTATTCTCCTCTTGAACACTTGAGTTCCCAAACGAGCACTTAATGCAGATAATGAACTCAATCAATTGACATTAATAATTTAAAAAATAAAAGTTAATATAAAAAATATATAATTAAATGGTGAATTAAGTATTGTTTTAGATAGAACCCAAAAGAGAGTAGCTTCTACAGTCCCTTTCCCCAAAAAAGGGTGGAGGTTGGCATTGGCAATTCCCACCCCACCAGTGTGTCCGTACAGCCTAGCTGGAATCCAGATTGCATAAATGGAGTCCGTAAGTAACTACTGTGTGAGTGAGAGACACCACTCTCTATAAGCCTGTTTCCTTTGCAACTTGCAAAACCCATCACCATTACACACACTCCATCCACAGACCTCTCTCTCTCTCTCTCTTTCTCTCTCATCATTCTGTGTTTCAGAAGAAATACAGAGAAAAGGTAAGCCCAGTTTTCCTACAAATTTTAACAGCAAAGACTGGATTTTTTTCCTTCTGGAAGCAAGAATGTGAGTTTTGGGTTGTTGGGTTTTCTTGTTTGGAAACTGTTGCTACAAATTTTTGTATCTCAAGGTTTGATGATGGCATATATAGGAGGTATTTGGGCTATTTTTGTTGTTTTTAATCACTCACTGTTGCATTGGTTTTAATTTTCAATCTGAATGTTGAATGTGGGGTTTTTATTTTTGATTCTGAGCTTTTTAGACAACTTTTTCTGTCTGATTTCTGTTTGGTTGCTGAGGAAAAGTGAGCAATTGTAGGATAATTTTTGTATATAATTTTTTCAGTGTTTTCCCCTTCATATTTGAGGGTGTGATGATGGTAAGTGAAAGAAAGGAAAAGAAGAGAAGAAAACTGAGAACCCACTTAAATCTGAAAGTGAAAATTGACTGGTAGCATTACATATAATTTTCTCCTATTATTTTAATAAATAGCTGAGGTTTATGGGATATGGGTGTTTTCAAAAATTTCATTTTGGTGATTTCAGCAGTTCAATTTGGGGAAAGTTCTTTCTTGACTCTTGAACTCTCTCCTGGAGATCTTTTGTTTATAATGGTGTCTTTGTTGTTGTGTTTTTCTTTTTGTTTTGTCATTTCCTTTCTATACTGTTTCAGCATGGTAGGTTAGGATGCTGACAATAACATGGCAATAATGTTGTTCTAATGAGAGGACCTTGTGTTCTGTTTTGTCATTTAAGAAGCACTGAAGAGCTTAATTATCAAATTTATGAGAAGCTGATGGCAACCCTGTAATATTATATATATAATTCACCATGTCAAGGCAAGCAGCTCACCTTCCACCTCGCTACCCCATCGTGCCGTCCTTACGCAATGGTGGTAGTGAATCATACCCTCGACACCATAAGTCTTCCTCCCAAAGCTCCATTCTTGATGACCAGCCCTCATGGTTAGATGACTTGTTGAGTGATAGGGACTCACAGTCCAAAGGCACATTCCATCGCCGGTCTGCTAGTGATTCTGTTACTCTCTGGGATGATCTTGCCTATTCATCTTCAGGTCCTGGTTCCAATAATGGAGAGAATCCAGTTGATGATGATGCTGGTATTGGGTTGGAGTCAAATTGCATCTATGGCCCAAATTCGCCTCGGCGAAAAGGCAATGTAACCTTTTCCAAGAAGGCCATAGTTTCTGCATTATCAGAATATGTTTCTCAAGAGCCTCTGCAGCATTTCGATGAGAGTCTTCCCTTTTCTGGGGTTACCCACTCAGATTCAAAAGCAGCTACTTGTGGTCTGGTTGGTGAGCTAAACATGGAGACAAAGCCAGTCAAACGGTTAGGATCTCAAGTCACTTGTTTATTTTTTTTAATTCCAATGTGTTCTTACTCATTACTCTTCTTTACATCATTTTTAATGCATATGATTCTCCGACATTTTACAGGATGAATTTTCTATTTGTGCATTACTGGATAAGACATGTAGTGTTTGGATGTGAAAATTGATGAATTTGAGTTGTCAATGATTTTTCTGTTATACTATTTGGTAAGGATCAAGATAAGATCAAATGGAAAAATTAGGATCCCGTTTTATTCGTTTGTCCACTTTTTAGCAAACTCTAGTTACTTGCAATGTGTAAATTTACCTATTATGGGAAGATTTTAGAAGGAAATCAAGTACTTGCATATAGCTTTTTAAGGAGAGGGTACATAGATACATATGTGTGTGTGTGTGTAATAGGCTTAGGTCAGGCCACTAAACAGTGTTAATCTTAGACGCGGTGAGGGGAATTTAGCTAGTACAGAAACCTTTTCAAATTGATATTTTCTAATTCGACTAATAACATGTGCTGGAGATGAAAATCCTGGCTGTATATTTGGCATAGAACAAATTCTTCTTTTGAGTGTCATGCCTCAGAAAGCCCATGAAAGTTCTTGAAGATTGATCTTATACCGTTTTTATTATGTATGTTTGTATGACACACGACTTAATCTGAGTTATGTGACCTTTGGTCAAATAAGCATTGTATGTTACACATGCCCTTTGGTCTTTTGTTTTAGGTCTTGTCCTCACTCATTCTATTACACTTCTTGAGAATGATTTTGTTGAATTTTTCTTCAGGCATGCTGGTCAGCGCTCAAGGGTTCGCAAGCTCCAGTACATTGCTGAATTGGAAAAAACTGTTCATGTTTTTGAGGTAATACTGCAAGATGGAATAAGTTTAAGACATATTGGGTCAGCATGCTGGGTCTTATAAATTATCTACTTAATCAATGAATGTACCAAGACTATTTAAGATGTCAAGGATTTTTTGTGCAACAATGAGCAACTAGGATGTAAGTTAAAGATTCATGGATCCAAACATATAAGTTTATGAAGATACTGTACTGTGGTGTCTTTCAAATAGAAATAAAATTTGATATATCTAGCTTCCTATCAGATTTGCTCATTGATTTGTAATAGCATTTCATTATTCAAGGGTGAAATGATTAGACTTTTTTTTGGTTGGTCCAATACCCTTGCCTTAGCCAGTTGTTCTGTACTTGTAGCGTTGTTATTTTTGCAATGCTATATGTGAATTGAGTAATAAGCCACCCTTCCATCATTCTTCAATGTTCATGATTAAGTTTTGGTTGTATCTATCAAAGTTAGCCAGTCAATACATTTTCCCCCCTTTTTTCTTTGCTTTCTTTTGGTGGGTTATGGGAGGGCAATAGATCATGGTGATTTGTGGTGTATCAAGAAAGATCGGAAGTTAATTAGTGGCGCCTTTGTTTCATTGTGCAGACCCTGGAATCGGAGTTGACAGTCAGAGTTGCTTCTTTGGTCCAGCAACATGTTGCTTTGTCATTGGAAAACAGCAAATTAAAGCAGCAGGTAGCGAGAATTCAGCATGAAAAATTGATCATGGAAGGTGAGTTGTTAATAATTCAATTGCCTCGTACTCACTTTTGATGAGGATATCCCTCCGAGGTTTCCATTTCAGATTCTGTTGAAATTGTTCATTATTTACATTTTTTCCGAACTTAGCAAAAACACGAGCACTTCTCTGTAACATTGCACATAATCTAGATGTCAAAACGCTCTTTTACAGGTGAATATCAGTCTCTAAAGAAGGAAGCCGAAAGACTGAAAACTGGTTTGAGAAACTCTTCAAAGAGCAAGGGCACAAGGTATAGATCGGAGCCTAGTTGGCAGATGTTGGACATGGGAAAACTTCATCTGAATTCAAACTGAGAAGGGGCAACAAGATATATCACAGTTTTTGATGCTGATGCACCGGAAAGATGCTGCTCGCTCTTTTGTGCTGCATATATTATTATCCACGTACAAATCCAGCCAAAGCTATAGCGTATCCTCTGGACGTATGCATTTGATACTCAAGGAACTAAATTTTACAAAACTGACATCTCCTTTATGTTAATGCATTTTCTGATGATTTGTGTATCCTACTGTGGAGGATACATATTAAGCATTTCCAGGAAGCAACTGTAAGCAGAAGTATTTTTATGGTGAATGACAAATGGGTGCCTATTTGTTACAGTCTATGATTAAAGTCTTTGAAGATGAATGACTGAGTTTCAAAATCTTCTATGCAGGATCATAATGGAACTTTTGTCATCTTAAAACTTTTTTTTTTTTTTTTGATCCAAAATATACTGTTTACTTCAATCATATCTTAAATTTCTCTTTCAAAATAACTTTCAAAGTAAATTCAATCTATATCCTAACATAGCCTCCTACATTCCAAACAAAATAAATTAACAGAAAAGCAATGGACCATTTTGAGGATCATAGAGATTCTTTTTCTTGGGACTATCATTGAGATTATTAACCCAACTATTCCAATGAAAATTTTGTATCCCCAAATATCAGTTTAGAATGTGCTACATGAATCAAACATAAAAAAAATGCTGCACAATATGTTTACATAGGCCTAGTTCTTCTGCGTCTTCGTGCCGAGTATTGGCTTCCTTGAATATTCTCCTAACCTCGGAGGGATGCATGTGGGACGGTAGGCAAGCCGAATTCATCTTCAGCCTGCAAAGCATCAAAGTTTAAAAGGAAAAAAATTACCATCAGACAATGTTCTTTATTGCGTCAATTACTGTACTACTAAAATGAAGTAATCGGATCAGTCAAAATTAACAATTATTGACTTCAGAAAAGAAGATTCAATTTTAAGTTTTTCATAAATGCATCTATGAAGAGGGAAGGAAGTAAATATCCGAGATAACAGGCTTAATGAAGATTACCTGAGCATTAGCTCTGCCAGCTGGGGCAGCATGCCCTGTGGGTGCTGAAGGAAAATTGAGTTCAGAGTCTAAATCAGGTTCCTTGTCAGGTTGGAGGTAAGAAGGCACTCCACTGGATTCAGTTTCCATTCCCATGTCCGCCTCTAAAGCATCAAGCTCTACATTACAATTAAAAATTGTTAGCTAAGGAAATAAAGCATGCAAATCAAGGTTTCATTTGTTTCAGCCAACCTATTACTAATCGGTGGACATATAAATTTAGAAAGTGAAACAAATTTCCATCATGCATTTGAAGTCCTATTGAGTACCAATACCAACAATTTTTTGTGTACCAAACATCCAACAAACAAAAGGAAAACAAAATATCAAGATAATGGACACTGTCCAGTCATAATAGAATATCCAGAGACTAATAGTTCTCATTAACAATAAGCACTTCAAATGATACTGAAACTCACCACCCATGAGTTCCTCTTCATCAATGTCATCAGGCACACTGTAGCTTCTACCAAGGGTCTCCTGAATCTCATTACTCACATCCATCAAGTCCATCATCTCATCTTGCAAATTCTACAAATAACAAGCATCAACCTTTCAGCATCAGAAAGTTTCTAACATAGTTTGTGTGGAAACTAAAATGGCAAAGAGAAATCAACTGAGTACAGACATCTATATCGTCCAGCTTCACAGTTTTCATCATCCCTTTCAACTCCTTGTTGGCAGACTTCAAAGCTGTCATCTGCAATGAACAAAACAAATCAAGCTTGTCAACAAAACAAGTGCCATATTGTATCACACCTTTACACGTCTCCAGCACATCTATCACCACTAAACTCTACATGCATATTAAAACAAATCTGAGGAGATCACTCTAGGACATAGATTAAAAACATATTTCTACGAAAAGTATCCCTCCCCAATGGTGTATGGTTCTCATCCTCTACCTCTCATGAGGTAGGCAGCAAGTTCCAAACAGGGGAAAGGTAAGGCTTCGCGTGAACTGGCTTGAACTGGGTCCCTGGGGGTGATGCCAAGAAAAACAAATGGTTCACATCATTATTCATCAGGACAACTTCATCTAAAACCCATGTTTAAGTAAAACCAGATATATGGGTCAATATTACTGTTGTGACCCTCTAAAGATAATTACACTGATGTGCCAAAACATTCTCCTTAGCCCTTTTAAGATAATTACCCCAGAGATAACTTTAAATAAAACAACGAACAAGACAGAAAAAGAAGATGAATATTTCATACAGTTTGCTGTGCATCTTTGATACCCTCAGCTGCAAAAGCAACTTGATCCAGGTTGAATGTCTGATTGTAGAGCATATCACGCTGTCCTTCGTACCTGTTCAGATGCTCAAAACATTTTACAAACCATGGAAGCAAAATTTGCACAAAAACAAGATGATTTTTTTTTATGTGTGGTGTTCGAAATGACAAAATGAAGACAACCGCCGCATTTACTTCATTTTCTATTGTAATATAAAGTTTTGAGATACACAATTTTGATTTCAACAACATAGAGGACAAAGGGAATATCATGTCAAAAATAGCTTGTCTTCCTGACTTCATCAAGCCAAGAGTTGCTTTTCCAGTGATTAAATAAACTATAAATCAAATCATTTGGGCTATGTTTAAAATGCCATATATAAGAGACATGATATGATATGACAATACAGGATAATCCACCTCCTCCAAGCCTACAAATCCTGGGATTTCACCCAATCCCATCTAATGGCATCAACGAATAAAATAAAAGATTATTTTTTTATCCCATCACTCTATTCCGTCCACCAAAGGTAGCTGTTATAACTACCATTAGTCAATCAAAATCTCTTTAAGCCTGCAAATGGTTTGTACCATATGAAAGTTGAAATGAATAATAAAGAGAAACCTACATTCGCTTCTGCTTCAAAACTCTCATGGCACGAGCTTTGACAGCTTCTTGAGCGGGACCAGGTCTTGTTTTCTTAATCTGTTCTTTGTATTTACTAAGTTCAACATCGAGCCTTTTAATCTTCTCATCCACTGTTTCACCTCTCTTGTTAATCTGGAAAAAAAGAGCAAAGAGTAGGAAAACTCAGGCATTAGTTGCAAGCAATAACAAGTTGAACATTAAACAATAAAATAATCTAAGTACCACAAGAAACTTCATAAGAAATAAACCATATACCAGCAGGCAATCTCAAGTGAAGCCAAAAAGGCAAAATCGAACTCAAAACTTACTCCTTTTTTACCATTACTAGCCAAGAACTATCTTAGTACTTGACCCCTTAGTAACCCTCCAAATCTACAACTTCCAGGCTCAATATATTCTCTCATGTCCTCAACATCTTGACTTTAAGAGTTTTCTTAAACCCTCCGCCAGAGAACGCCAGTCCTACCCTAAACCTACCCCTTTTATCTTTTTCACCCGACATGAATTTTAACCCCTTAATAATAGGGGAAGTGGGTTATGAAGCAGTGGGACTAGTTCCCACTAGCAATTTGTATAAATAAGCCCTTATTTGTCTGCAACAGTGAGGCTAAATCAAAAGGTTCTATGCGGTACCCAAGTCTACCTATTAAGAATTGGGTAACATTGTAGCCATGAGCTAATCACACCTATATTATCAATTCTACCTCTATAACTAACTGACTACCCAAATCTACTTAATTTACAAATCAGTATACATATTTCAAAAGTCACCTAAATCAAAACTATAACTTCACATCAATATTATAAACAACAGAACTGGTAATTACAACCAAAAAAGAAATTCAGTATAAAATAAAAAACAAACCCTAATGAGTTAATGGAAAAGGGTACCAAATCAGACCAACAAAACTCTATTTTCTTAGCAAACCAACAGCTAAAAATTGACTCAACCCCTGCGAATTTCAGCAATTCCCAGAAATATAAATACACACTTCACACACACTGCAATTTTATGTGATAAAACCCAACAACAGATGGGTTTTCGGAGCAAAAAAAAAAAAAAAGAAGAAGATGGAACGATCAAAGATGGTGATAGATTACCCGATCGGAGGCATCGTTGATAGACGGAGGTGGCTCTTTATCTTTTTTGACGCCGAAGACTCTCTTCATTTTTTTTCCTTTCTCTCTTCTACTACTTTGTTAGGATAATTAGTAGAATCTGAATCGAACAGCACAAATTGGAGAATCGGTCGCAGAAGCGAAGATCGCAAGAGATCGCGGAGGAAGGTTCTGGCTGGTCTCTCTTCTCACGCTAACGGATCCAAGTTTCGCAGATGTATTGTATTACAGATAAGAGTTGTGAGGGCCCACTAAAACTAGACGTCAACGTGTCATTGGACGGCTTGATATTTCAAGTGAACCACGTGGCACTACAAACGTTACGATAAAAGTGAAGTTGATGGTTACTTCATCTAGGTTTACTGTGGAACTAGAGCGGTGCATCGCATAAAATAAAAACATGTATATCTAATATGAGGTCAACTCATATCACATTTTGTTTTACTGACTGAAGGTCAGTCGTGAAAATAAAATTGTACGCCGCATGGTGTAAAAATATGTATATTTAAAATTTAGGTCGACTTATATCATATTTGAGTCTACCGACTGAAAGTTGGCCGTGAAACTGTAACGGTTAGCAGATCCAAAACAAATTTCAATTTTAACATGGTTTGAAGTTGAGGTTATTTTAGTCACCGATCATAACAAAACCATGGGCATATTGTGAAACAAATTCTCACAATAGTTGTTGTGGGAGGTGAAGGAGCCACCACCCCCTTGTGGAGAAAACATTGTCAAACCTAACATGCAACTCCAACGTTTAGAAATCTCAATCTTAGTGTAATTGAGCTCTGATTTCTCCAAGGCATGAGAGATAAAGTACACAGGCTGTTGAACCCCTTTCTCCTATGTCACTAGCACAACTGACACTGCTCTGTCAGATGTTGCTAAGTAGACTTTAAGGTGGTCCCCTTGCTTGGGGATGACCAGCTTAGGGAGGGTAGCCAAGTGTTGTTTCAACTCTTTGAAGGCTTGGCTACACTTATTTGTCCACTCAAAATTGGCATTCGCCTTTCTCAACGCTGTGAAGAAATGAAGCCCTATTTCGACTGACTTAGAGATGAAGTGATTCAGCGCTGCTATCCTCCCAGTTAGTTGTTGTACTTGTTTCTTTGAGGTGGGCTCTCCCATGTTAATGACATCCTGCACCTTCTCAGGGTTGGCTTTAATACCCATTTCACTTACCAAAACTCCAAGGAACTTACCCGCACTAACTCCGAATGAGCACTTAGTGGGGTTCAACTTCATGTTGAATTTCCTGAGTGTAGCAAAGGTCTCTTAAAGGTCCTCGAAAGGAGACCCCTCTTGTTTAGTCTTGACTATCATGTCATCAACGTAAACCTCGAGATTTTGGCCCATATGCTCGACGAAGACCTTATTGACCATCCTCTGGTAGGTGGCTCTTTTGTTCTTTAATCTAAATGGCATAACGATGTAACAATAAATGGAATCTACTACTATAAATATTGTTTTCTCCTAATCAGCAGGGTACATAAAGATCTGGTGATAGCCAGAAAAAACATCTAAAAAAGAAAGAAGTCTATGACCCGCAGTGGACTCTACAAGTTTACTAAGGTGCTGGAGAGGATAATCATCTTTAGGGCAGGCTTGATTGAGGTTGGTGAAGTCCACGCACATCCTCCATTTTCATGTCTTCCCTTTAGGCACCATGACCACATTGTCCAACCACTCCGGGTACTTCAGCTCGCGAATAAAGCTTGCGTCAAGCAGTTTCTTGACTTCAACGCGTATGGCCTCCTCCTTTTCTTTGGAGAAGTTTCTCTCTTCTGCTTCACAGGGTGCGCCCTTAGGAGGATGTCCAAGCGGTGCTCAACCACTTTGGGGTCCATGCCTGGCATGTTTGCAGGGACCCATGCGAAGACATCTGCATTATCTTTGAGGAGCTTGATGAGCCGCTCCTTCTCACCTAAGGAGAGGTTTTTCCCCACCTTGGTGGCCTTTTCAGGCTCCGAGGGGTTTAACGCTACCTCATTCGTCTCCCCTCCTGCTTCGGGGTGAACTTCATTGAGGCAGGGGTCAATCTCTCCTAGGGAGATGTTGACACAATAATTCTTTTCAGGCACCTCCTCGAAGTCATCTTCGTCGAGTGGGTTGAAATCTTCCACTTCAATTTCATCATCATCCATGAGGCTCTCAAGGTCGGAGTCCCTATCTTTTCCCAAGTCGACCCTTTCAAGGTTTTTGGCTGAACTTGGAGGCTTGCCTGGAGGAGGGGACGACAAGTTCTCAAGAAGGGGTCGACCCCCTTTTGTGGTGGCGCCATTCACGCGTTGGGAGGAGCGGTGGTGTCTCCAATGACCACCCCTTGTGTTCTCCTCTTTGCCCATTCGGTTGAGGAGAAGACGAACCCCTTCTTGGACTTGGCATTTTTCTGTGTGCCATCCTCTTCTTTGCCCTTGCCTTTATCTTTGGCATTTAGGCCAACACTTCTTCTATCTTTACCCTAGCTGGTACCTGGCTTTGTGAGGGGGTCTTGGAGAGCAGGGTGTTCATCCCCCTCTCCCCTTGTCAAGTCTAATTGGGCTTTCATCCTTTTCATGTCAAGCGGCCTATGGATGGCCGATGAGGGTTGATTCTTTTTGTTTCTATTCATAAGGTTCTCCAACATCTTCCGAGGATTAGCTATGACAGTTTTCACCCATTCGTCAGTGAAGAACTTCACTCTTTGATGTAGGCCGTTGGGTATCATCCCAAATACTTCAATCAATGGACGACTTAAAGATTGCGTTGTGGTCGGAGAGGATGTTGACCACCACGAAATGGCACGAACAGGTCTTGGTCCTTGGAAAACTTCCCAGGGTGACAGCTAACTCAATGACCCTCATTGTTGGAGTGGTGGCATCATTGAACCCCATCAGGACCCCTTTCCAAGGCTTTAGAGCCTTTTCCCTCAGGTTGAGCTCTTTGAATGCGCTTTAGTACAAGAAGTTGATTGAGCTGCCATTATCAACGAAAATTCACTCTACCTTTACTATGGAGATACTCGCAGTGATGATGATGGGTTCATTGCGTAAGCTCTGGGGAGCCAGCTCCTCATCTGTAAAATAGATTGTCCTGGTCCAATATATCTTACTAGGGTCTAGTGTCCTAGGGGGGACATCTTCCTCTCTCTTGATTTCGAGGATCCTTTCTTTCACATGAGCAATTGTATGTTGCTCTTGGATCATCTTTATAGTGTATTCATAGTCATCATCTCTACGAATTTTCTCCTTTTCCCTCATCCTTCGGCTTTCTCGAGGCATCTTTCGGTCTCGACGGGTCTCATTCACTTTGAAGTGCTCAAGCTTTCCATTAGCGAGCATCCTTTCAATAGTGTTCTTGAGGATGAAGCAGTCCTCAATGTCATTCTCATTACACTGGTGGAAGGGGCAGTCTTACTTGGCCGAACCTCCCTTAGGGGTGGAGTGCTTCTCTTTGTCTCTGCTCCGCGAGCAAGAGCTTCTGTACTCTACGTCCGCCCTGCTCGCATATGCACACATCTCCTCGGTGTTGATTTGCTCATTTGCTAGCCGGAGGATGTGTTGCCAAGTCTTGGGCTTTTTGGCCATTAGTATCTTATGGAGGTCAAGGGACCTCAGGCCTCCTCTGAAGGTTGTGCAGACGGTCTCGTCAGTCACCTTGCCACACTGGTGAATTGCCTTCTTAAACCTCTCCACATAAGACTTGAGGGTCTCCCCCAGCCTTTGTCTGATGTAAACCAGCTGCACCTAGTCCATTTTGGCATCGCCCGCCATGTAGAAGTTCTCGTAGAAGACCTATATGAACTTAGCCTAAGAGTCTATGCTCCCATCAGACAAGTTGCGATACCATGCCTAGGCAAAGTCACGTGTGGTGCATGCAAACAGCTTGCACCGACTACTTTGTTGTTGGTGAGCAGTTGTGTGTGGAGCTAAAACGTGTCTCTGAAGTTCTTAGCATCTGTGGATCCATTGTAAGTGAGGGTTAGGATGCGGATGTTAGGTACCGTTGGAGCATTTCGGATGGCGAGGGATAGTGAATTGGACTCACGCTCTACACCTACTTTATCTTCCTCTACTACCTGAACTTTAGCCCTCATGCTCTTCAATTCCTCTAACATTGTGGCTATGTTGGGATCGATAATTGT
>JAYMTK010003547.1:0-12158 GCA_036897405.1 Pelargonium myrrhifolium | reverse complement strand
ACATTCAGCTCCTTAAAGTCACATTCAGCTCCTTAATGTTTTCATTAAGTTGCATTCAGGCGAAACAAACAAGCACTTAGTATTCCTCAATCTATATTAGTATTTATATACACACACACACACAAATGCAATATAGGAATCAAAGAAATTGAAATTCTATTAAAAAAAATGCAGTAGGTCTAAATGTGATATGAGTCAACTTTAAAGTCAGATATACATGTTTTTGCTTTATATGGTAAATCTATCTAATTCTATGGTCGACCTTCAGTCGGTAGACCCATATGCAATATAGGTCGACCTCATAGTTAGATATACATGTAATTACCTTATGTGATAAATCGTTTTAATTTCACGATCGACTTTTAGTTGGTAGACTCAATTGTGATATGTTTCGACCTCATTTTATCCTAATATAAACTCTATAAGGTCGGTCGTGAAAATGATTAGGTTTACCAACTGTGTATAAAATATAAATGATATATGAGTCTTTATTCTCTATCTACATGTTACCTTCTTATAATAACTACCTTTACAATCATTTTATGTTTATAGACTTTTAAAGTAGACAACTCAAACAAAACAAAAAAAACTCTCCTCATGTTCTCTCAATGTACCTCCTTTCACGAAAAAATTATCTTGACCTAATCCGTTGTACAACTAAAAAGAAGAAGAAAGTTAACAGTTAAATTATAAAGGGATAATATCAGTAGAAGATTGTTATGTAATTTTTCAAAAATGTGGGCGCAAAATTTTGCAGCATTGCATTACCAATTGCTACAAGTTGGACTAAAACTGGTGTCTCCCACAGTCAGTCAAGTCTACAACTGCTCCCAAATTAGGAAGAAAAAGGAATGTGACAAAAAGTTAAAAACAACAGCACCCATCAATTAAGACCCTTGACGATCCAATATTGAAGCAAATTATTTTGTGCAGAAAATGTGAAGAGTAAAGTCGGTGGAAAGAGCAAATCATCAACTTTACATTGAACATCAATGATAACACAAAAGATACAGAAGAAGATACCAATCCATAAAAACGTACACTGCGGAAAACATATTTATTTTCATAGTCCCACATGCATGCTTAGAAATCTCTACTACTCCTTCCAACAACAATATGATCTTGGAGGAAACAACAAAAAATAACCAAACGCAACAAAGGGAAAACACAAGAAATGGGCTTAAAATTTATACAGACAGCTCCCATCGTCACTCCTAGCCGTCGGATCGAAATTTTCAGCATTTGGGTCGGTGCAGCCTTCAGGAACTGGAACTTTCACTTGCTGGGCTGCTTTGCCTGCACCATACAACAACACCTTATCAATTACTTACTTGTGGAACAAGGCTTGTTTTTTTTTTTTTTTGTGTGTCCCTTGAATAAGTTTAATTCCTAATGATCAGTCACTAGCTGCTAAAATTAGATGCAAACCTCCCATCAAGGCCTCTACCAGGGTGAGGGATCTAACCATAGAAAGTTCCTCTCTTCATCGCATCCTCGTTGGCATCCCCGAGAGCTGCCTCGCTTAGGTACTTGTCCGCCAATTGCACCCTCTTAACGTTCTCCTGTTCTTGCACCAACATGTTTCCATACTCGAGAAGCTTCTCCAGTGTCATTGTGGGCTGCTCGAATGTCGGGGGTCCTTCCTTCGAGTTCACGAGCCTCTTCCCGATCCCCTGAACTCCAATGCCTCCAATCCACTTCCTCACTTCATCGTCGTACACTCTAGCCCTCAGGGCTCCAAAGAAATCTGTCCATCACACACACACACACACATTAATCAACTATGTTCATTCCAGTTACATATTAGATGGAGTTTGTTACTTTGTTATAGTCTAATTACCGATTGATTGGCCCGGGAAGGCGTCAACGAGCTTGACAATGTCATCTACTGCAATCTTGTCGTGCTTGAAGATACCCGTGCAGACTCCAATGCGGTCGTCCCTGGTAGGAGCCCAGTAGAACTTCTCCATACGCCCATCACGGATGAGGGGAGCGTACAATGTTGAGAAATCGTTACCTGTGACAATGATCGGGACACGGGGGTTCTCCTCCTTGTTGTACATACCAGGGAGCTGGACGTTTGTCGGGTTATCAGCTATGTTCATGAGAGTGGCATTAACCATCTGGTTGTTGACTGTGTATTGGGTGGTTCCACCCATTCTTCCTGCTCCTGCATCAAGATCGTTGATGAACAGGGCGCACATCTTTCCCTTCTTGATTATGTCAGCGGCTTCACGGTACCTCTGCCTGATCAGCTTCGCGGGCTCTCCAGCGTTCCCACTTTCCAATTCTCCGGCACTCATCATGATGGGGCTGAGATACAACATCAAAACAAAACATGAGCATTAAAAGGACTTGGGATCGAGTTTGGATTCAACAAGAAGCTAAACATGAACTCACTTGATTCCCATCTTGGCAAACACAAGCTCACACTGGAAGGATTTACCCTGTCCCTTGCCTCCCCAAATACCAAGAATGAGTGGAACCTATCACAAATTGCAAAACAAGTGATTGAGTGATATAGAAACAAACAAATTTAGCATCATGATGTGTTTGATCTTGAAGTCATTCATACCTTAATGTTAGGGAGGGTCATGAAGTTCTTGGTGATGTGAACAACAAGCTTGTCCATGAAGGCGGGGGCAATGTAGAAACCATCCATGTTGTTGTCCAAGTACCTGAAACATCAACACCACATTGCCTCCAATGATCAAAACCAAATTTTGGGCAAACCCAAATAGAATTATGAGCACACAATGTATGATCTTACTGGCGAAGTCCGGTACTGATGTAATCATAAGAGCTCATGATGGCATAGTGGGTTCCGGATTCCTGGGGAGCTTGGAAGAGGGAGTCAACCATACCCTTCCCTCTGGTGATGTCTTGTTGGTCATCGGATGTGTCGTAGGCAAGGCCCTTCCATTTGTCTGTGTTCTTCTTCTCATCAGCCTCCGCAACAATCTTGAAGCTCTTACATGACACCTTGGTGTTGGAGAATCTTGTGCTCACCTTCTTCAAGCTGGTGCCGTTTAAACTTGGAAGCAAAGCACCACTCCCAGATCCACTCAACCCCAACTGTATAAACCACACGATTCAAACTTGTTCTCCTAAAATATGTCTTACTTTTTCCCAACTAAAGAAATCAGACATGAATTACCAATAATATCCCAACCGGAGGACGCAACAGTAATGTATAGTGTATACATTAAACCCAACATGAAAATAAACTTATACATACACAATTACACACATACAACTAAATGACATGAGATCATGCATGGAACTTGGAAGTATACGAAAAAGGCAAGAATTAATTCAAGAAATGGCCATTACTAAGGTTATGTAAAGAGTATGTACCGGAGCTCTGGCACCGACGGCGGAAAAGGCGGCCATGGAGGATCGGAGTGAAGTGATCTCAAACAGAACAGAGGAGCTGAGCTGCAGAGCAGTGAAGAGGTTGTACTCGTATGCAGAGTGGTCTGAAAATGGTGAGTGATGAGCGACACTTATAAGGTTGGTTTGAGTGAACACGATTGAATCTGGAGACGATGAGGATCGGTTTGTGAGTGAGTGATGCTCAACGGCCACACAATCTAGATTGGCCGCTCTACACGTGGCAACTGGAGTGTGCTCGAGATGCTGTCTCGCTCGTCGTTTTGAGGTTGGCGTTTCAGCGTTTCTCTTCTCCACTTAAACTATGGTCGTTTTGTTACCACACAACACAAATTTCTTCTTGCTCTTTCCAATTGGTTTGTCCTATTGTCTGCTGTCTATTGTCAAAGATGAGGTGAATAAAATGTTTGTGATTTCCATTATTTCTCTTGCTTCTTTTATTTAATTTCTGTGCAGATTATTGGTTCATTTTGTGGAGATTTTTGAATGGGAGGATTTTATTTGTGAATGCAATTGTGTTTTCAGAGTCCCATGACAATGCTCCTATGACAAGCACAAGTAATAATTTGTTTTTATTTTTCTCAAGCTCTTTTATTTATTCATTCATTGTATTTATGAGCTGCAAATTTGTGTGAAGCCAAGACTGGAAAGAATAGTTGTAGAATTTTGTAATTTGGCTTATTATAGGCTTTGACAACAGAAAAAAATATGAACCTCAAATTGGGTGATGAGATAAATTAGGAAAGGTTTTGGAGTATGAGAGAGACTTATCTACAAAAGCCCATGATCCCTATCTTCTGGGGCTGAATGTGTGGACGTTAATGAGGCAGCCCATGACACCATACTTGTTCCTTTCCTTCCATTACTGGTTATGAATTAGGTCCTTTTTTTTGCAATGTTTTAAGCGGGTTATCAAATTTTTGACCCCCTTTGATACTAACATCTCCTTTCTAAACCAAAGTTTCAAGGATCCATCACGAAAACAGGATTGAAGAGAGACCCATAAATTGTTATAAACTAAACATCAAAAAAAAAAAAAAAAATCAATTATGAATAAGATTTAAGGAAACAACATAGCCAACATTACGAAATATAACAAGTAACAAGTAACAACCAGTTCTCAACCCAAATCACAGCTCACAAATCACAAAACAATATTCTGAAAAATTCAGTTTTCAACCAAAATCCACAAGCCAAGTCTTTCAACCAAACCCATAAAGCCACCACTCTCACTTGCCTCTCCCAATCCAGAGCTGTTGAGATTTGGTCTTCATTCTCATTCGCTTTCATGGTCTAAATAATTGAGATTTGGGACTCATTTAATTGAACAAACGTGAGCAAACCAGTTAACAACCATCTCTCACAAACCTTCACTTTTGTGACAACAAGTGAGCTGACGAAATTATTGGGAGTTAAAATTAAAAGGATAATCATTAATGATTTTATGTTATCTTCAACGGTTTACGAATATTGTGAAATCTTCGATATACCCAGTAATATATCACAAAATTAACAAAACAATTGTCAATTATATTCTTTGTTAAAAATGAACTTCCACATCTCATTAGTAGCAACAATGGTATTACAACAAAAACGAGTTAAACAATCTACCACCTAATTAGCTCTCCTGTCCACTTTGAGTAACAGAAATTCATCAAAAAAAAATCGACATGTCCCTTCACTTTCAATTCCTATTCAGCACTTTAAAATCATAAATACAAAACCAAGACTGACATACGAGTTACGGAGTTTTATTTTGATTATGTTAAACAATGTATCTTCTTTATGTCCTTGTTAAGAAAAATACCCCAACCAATCATTTGTAACTTTCACAAAATAAATGGTAGATGGGACACAAATCAATGGTGAACTAGTAGTGCAAATACCATCTCATGACTCTTGCATTCTACCAATCATATTTTCCCCTACCATCTCTAACTTTATGCACTCAGTAATAATTTATTGTAATCTCAATTGTTTTTTTTCTTTTCTTTTATGACTATACAATATCAGTTCACATTTAAATTGAACTAAATTACATACTTGAAAAACTAACTTTTGTACATCTATTCATGCAAATCCACAAACACGCTATGTTATAATTCAAATTATTATATCAATTTACAAGAACTCGTAATATAAGATTAAACTTAATCGTTTTGAGTTTGAATTAGCCAAAAGTTTAAGATTTGACAGTTACACTAATGTCTCTCGAAAAATCATAAGTTTACTCGATGAATGGTGACATGAGAATACTCCGAGCGGTAGCTGCTTCTAGGGGTTTCGTCGTTCACTTCGGCACACAAGAGGCACATGTGAACCCTCAGCATCGTCGGACGCCTGCGTTCGACAAGTGCAAAGAGTTTCTCACCTCACTGTCAACCAATCACACGCTGACACATTAAAAAGGTCAGAGGTTAGTGTAAATACTTTCCTCTTGGTAAAATGAGATCTTCATTATCTCATTAATTACTCTTTTCCTCGAAAACACTCTCTAAAACTTCTTGTGATTTCAACTGAAATCTCACTCTCCTAAAGCGCATCACAAACTGTTGTTAAGATTTTAAAGTAAGGACTTGTAATAATAATAAAAATTTGCACACACAAAATTCAAAACTAATATACTTTTTAATGTTTAGAATTTTAGATTAAACATTACTTTTCTAACTAAAATTTTATACCTTTCATTCATATGTTCCGAACTGGAACTCCCAAGATCTAAGACATTAGAACCAAATGCAAAGTAAAAAGAGAGAATGAGAAATACAACTACAAATTTGGCACTTGTGGTTGTATGTGATGAACAGATTAACCTGCAGGGATAAGTTAAGTTGAAGACAGCTAATGAAAAGGGACACCAACCAAAGACAAGAGCTACACATTAAACCTAGCAATGGAGGATTATTGATCCATGATAGAGAAAGACACTTTCATCGTTAAACACGAAAGTCGAAAAGCTCCCACCTCCACCACCACCATCCTATACCCTCTCTCAATTCTCATGCATAAACTTAACCTTCACTTCACATGCAAAACAAAACCTTCCACAGTTGCTGAAATGACACAAAGGTAATGAAAATAGCAACTCTTCTTTTACTTCTAGAGCCATGCATTAAGCATAACTTCCAAGAACCCAACAACTGTTGCTGATAGCAAATTCAAAGCTATAAGTATAAGAGAATATTGGATGGATGAATCATGTTTGAAGGCTTTTTTGAGTGTTGGGAACAACACGAAAAAAAGGTGTCCTCTCAAGCCAATCCTCTCCCTCTCTCACCACCGTCCCATTATTTATTGAGTGGCCAACAGCCAAGCCCCAAGTGTTTGATTAAAAACCTTAAAATATGGTTAATCATGGATGATTAATGGGTCAAGACAAACACCAGAGGTGACTCATGCACTCTACATCCAATCCCTAAGCTAACATTTTTTGCATTTAAAACTATCTATATTGTTCTGGCTTCTCATTTGCCAAATGAGCATGTTTTATGTACAAATGCTCCAACCTTTGCCGCTTGATTTGACTTGTCTAGAGTTCATAATGTTGACATTCATGAATCTAGGAGTTTTTGGATTACTCACATCATGAATTGCACTACTTAGAAATCAAGGAAAGAGCCAGCTAGCTGGTATACTTTTATCACCTAGTACAAATAATAGATGAAGATGTTAGATTGAGTTAGCCTAAGGTTTGATGATTCCAAACATGTTATTTGGGTTCCTGGGTTTTGCTTGCTCTAAGCTAAATGGATCAACTGTCAAAACTTAGCATACCAAACTACCATTAACAATCCAATGCTCATAAGAAAATAAAAAGTTCAAAAGTGAAAGACCCTTTTCTTATCCTCCTCTCTTTACTCTTTGAGCAAAATGAAGTTGCCATAATTGCTAGATAAAGGGAGAAGGAGCTATTGTACTTGCATACACATCAGCCTTTGCTCGCTTAAAAAACTAATTTTCAGGCAATTATTTCTAATTTTTAGAACCCAGCTTATGATAATAATCATTAGGTCTTCCATCAAATGGTTTTAATAGTGAAAGAATCTATATAAACAAAGCCTTTTTCAAGACACCAAATAGGAAAGGTTACCAAAATTGAGCACTAGGATGTAGGCCACAATGGAGACCCAAAAGAACATTTTGCTTTTAGCAAAAGTGGAAAATAAAACGTCCCTTGGCCACAGGAAAAAAAGAATTTCAGACTCATTTAAAGGGATGGTTGTAAAGTATAAGTCTCATCACTTGGTGTTTGTAAACTTGCCATTTCCAACTTTTAAGTACATAGGAGGAAAAACCATTGTGACAGACAACTTAAAAGACATAGGACAATGACAGGGTTTGGCTCCTCATGTGGTGCATGCAAGTTCCTCAGAAGGAAGTGTGCAAGTGAATGTGTTTTTGCTCCTTATTTCAGTTATGACCAAGCTGCGACTCACTTTTCAGCGGTGCACAAGGTGTTTGGTGCAAGCAACGTGTCCAAGTTATTGTTACACTTACCTCTGGACAACAGAAGCCATGCGGCTGTCACCATATCCTACGAGGCATTAGCTCGGATGCGTGATCCTGTGTATGGCTGTGTTGCTCACATCTATGCACTCCAACAACAGGTTTAATTTCCTCCAGTGTCCTTGTTTAGACTTGTGTTCCTGAAATCAGAATTAGTATTATAACATCATACTGAAGTACTCTTTGCCTATGCCTTTTGCAGGTTGTAGACCTACAAGAGGAGATAGAAATGCTAGCAAACCAAATGACGGCTCATTATGCAATTGGCAATACTAGTTCAGGGAGTTCTCAAGCAAGCAATAACATACCTCAGGAGACTGAAATGTCTTCACAATTAGATGCCATCAACATGCCATTCTATTCGGCTCAACAGGTTCCCCACCTTCCAAACTCTGGAAACACAATTTCGGATCAAACATTTGATGAGCAAATGAACCTGGAGCTCCCTCCTCTGTTTGAATTGGAAGGTCAGAGCCCGCTCTGTGACCCCAACGAGGTGAATCCTCTAGAGAGATTCTTCCAAGAAGTCAACCAAGACATGCTCTTAGGTGACCCATGGTCATACAATAACCAGAGCTACCACGCAGTATGATAATTTGAACTTCATATCAGCAAGTTTTTGTACCGGCCATGGTTATGAACTCGTGTCATCCAAATGGCAAATGTTTCCAAGTTGTAGGTGTGCTACCGTGTAGGCTGCAATCTATCTCAAGTCCCGCCTAAGCATCGTTCACTTGTATATTGCTGACCTCAGACCTGCACTTAGGTTCTGTAGATTATAATGATCTGCATATTATTGTTTTAAACAAGTCAAATTTGGTCACGTGCCATCTTTGATTCTATGTATCCAATGTTCTTATCAAATCTACAAAAGTTTGTATTTTTCTGAGCACTTTAGAGGGCTAAGAAAGACACTTGGGCAACATAGGTGACTGAGATGATCACATCTGTCAGTTAATCCCAAATTGGGAATCCATATTCAACCAGAAAAACATACAATTCAAACCGCATATACAAATACAAATATATATATATATATATATATATATATATAAACACATGCCTATCTCGGGAAACACGATCCAAAATATTTTTCTATAAACAAGTAGAGCTTAGCTAGTTTAAATGGAGAAAAGTAAAATATGAAAATTTGGGCAGCACCATGTACTTATTTTTTCTAATCTAAGCCGCATATTACTTTATTATGCAAATCAAGAACTTGCTCTTGTATTTCCTCAAAATATGGTGACTCCCAGTAGTTGAATAAACCTTGACGCCCATGCACAGGACAATCGTAATCCTAAGGTGCAGCAGATAAACTAATATACAGTAATGGGGAGTAGAAATTACAAATGAAATGAAATTAAAAGCTTAATTAGGGCATCAATCGAAATGGAGAGAAGAGAGAGCACAAAATTGACCTGATCTTATGAATCTCTAGTCTTGATCAACAATAATATATATGGAGCATGTTAGTTTTTCAGTTTGAAGAATCTGACTGGTTGCATTTTCGTGATCTGGAGTCAGTCTGGGCAGCATTTGATTGGAAAGTTAAATGGAAAAGCAAGCCATACCAGTTGTTCGAAAGACCCAACAACCAACCGCCTGTTTTGTCAGGCTGGGTGATAAACGGGCCCTATTATGCCAGTTAGGCCAGGTTGTAACAATAGGATCAGTCATTATTCTTTTAAAACTAAAAAATATATGATCCGTATCAGTTTTAACAAGAGAAAGACGATAAAAATACAAAAGACATATTGCAACTTTCATTAATGTGGAGTACAAAAAATTATATAACTAAATTAACATAACTATTAAAATACGGTTTAAAACAAAAAAATATGAAGAAAAAAAATTCTACACGCAGTAAATATACTCAACAAACTAGCATATTGTGAAGGCAGATATGATAACAATGTGTATGCAAATGGATCGAATAAGAGAAGTCAATAGTGGTGATGAAACCAATAGAAGAACAAGATTAATCAGGTCGTGCATAAATGTCACACATATCTTTGTAAACTGAATTATGTATACACATGTTAACAAATGATATATATGTATATATGGTGGTGTGTGCTAGAACAAAATTTGTGTAATTTAGGGGTGTTTCGTCCAAGGGAAGATCCCATTTGCTTGGAGATACTGCCGAAAACATAATTCATGAAGACATCGAAAAATAGAAGTAGTTAAAGAGTCTAAATATTGTACCCTTTGTTATGTTTTTTTTTGTTGCATATTCTTCGTGTCTGGATCGAGATTTAGAGATACACATAGAACGTAGAGACACTTAGCGTTTTATGTTTGAGGCAACAATTTTGGGCCCATGAAGCATTCACTAAGTAGGTAAATTGTTGTATTTATGTAATTGTTTCAGGGTTAGATAATTGTTTTTTTACGAGTAACAAGAGAAATATTTTGTGTTGAGAGGAAATTATGCAAATTGAAGATGAAAAATTACAGTGTAATTGAATTTAGAAAGGAATTGAAATGTGTTGGATGTTTGATGAATCATTCTCATTTTGGTAATAAACAAGGTAGAAAACTTAAGAAGGATTTCATGCCTTCATCCAATGGTAAGAAACACAATTAATGTGCCCTGTGTCAAGGTTTGAGTCATGTTGTTGCATGTTTTTGTTTCCAGAATTAATTTTAATTTTTGAATGTTTTCAGTTTCCAAACACGTGGACACATGTCGTTTTGGGTGAAAAAGTATAAGTACATGTTCGAAAACCTGCCTCTCCTCATGTAGCCTTCTTCTTCTTGTTAAAACCCTAATCTCAGTTTGCCTCCTTAGAACCCTTGGTGGTAACAATGGAGTCCGGAAGTAGTGAGTCGAATATAAGCACCGTACCTTCTTCTTCTTCATATGGTGTACAATCGGAGCAGCGTTGCAATTGTGTGGTGAGAGCAAAGCTTCGTCATCACTAGCTTCTTTATTAAACCTCAACCACTTAGGATAAGAATGAGAATCATATTCATATTCATGATTGTCCTCTTCAACTTCTTCCTCATTATCATCTACTTCAAGATCATTTTGACCATTGTCTTGTTCTTGCACTTCGTCATGATACTTTTGTTGCACTTCTTCACCATTCTCTTCCTCAACTTCTTCATCAGTCTCTTCCCCACTACTAATGTTTTCCACAAAAGTCATCTCCACTTTTGAATCAATTTCAACCCCATAAGCCTCTTTCACGTCAACATACATGCTTTGATTGAATATCTTCAACTTGCGCTTTTCGTTAGCCTTTCTACATTGATGCACAATAGACTCAACTCCAGTCAAATCAACTCCTTCTTCCACATCAAAAATATTACCAGATGGAGTCATTTTGGCAATGGGGACACCTGTTGGTTCAGCTGCTTCGACGAAATGGCTTCAGTAGCCTCATATACACTCAATGTCTTTTGTAGATCACTTTCTGTCTCTAGTGGTCTTAAGGCCAACTCAAAACTTAGACTTGGGTAGGCATGTTGGACCTTCGACAATGCCTCATAACCTAACTTGCAAATCATGTCTGTAACCATCTCCATTGAGCACTTATCAGGATCAATGTCCCCAGCGTAGTCTACTTCACCACACCCACATAATCGAACACTGGTTGCTGCAAGAAAACTCCTCCATGATTGATTTCTAAAATCCTTCGTTCAGCCTTAGGCTTGGCCCCAATTTTACGCTTATGCATGATTCAGACTGGAACAAACAACAAACGAAATTCAAATTTGGTATCAAAGAACCAAATTAAAAACCCTAACTACAATCAATAATTTCAAATCATTTTCTCACAAATCGAAACTCAAATTAACGAACACCTTAAACAATATGTACATGTAGCCCCAACAAGCTCTAACGTCAGTGCCCACCAACCTTCCTCGATTTTGAAATCAGATCTTCGTTAGTGCACTCTTTCAACTTCATTATTGATCAGATGAAGATGAAAGGTTGTGTTTTGGTGCTCATCCAGGTTTAAGCTTTCAAATAGGTTGAGAAAATCACAAACGAATATGAACTCTGTCACTTTCTACTCTAGTTCAATTACATTAAGGGTATTATTGTCTTTTAACAAGCTCCACTAACGCCATCCATGGAAAACACAATTTCCAATCAAATGAGGTAGTTATTTGATCACTTTTAATTTGGGGGTGGTGATATAAAAAATGATCTTAACACATGGGGATCATGTGTAATTACCCCCCCCCCCCCCCCCCCCCCCCCGCCCAAAAA
Source organism: Pelargonium myrrhifolium (assembly GCA_036897405.1). Taxonomy (NCBI): domain Eukaryota; kingdom Viridiplantae; phylum Streptophyta; class Magnoliopsida; order Geraniales; family Geraniaceae; genus Pelargonium; species Pelargonium myrrhifolium. The sequence goes on along the minus strand of JAYMTK010003547.1, from coordinate 31 downwards.
AAACACAAACAAAACAAAACAAAAACACAAC
>JAYMTK010003546.1:0-12159 GCA_036897405.1 Pelargonium myrrhifolium | reverse complement strand
ACACGAATTGCCACCCCTAACAAAAATCAATTAAAACGGAGATCCGAACTAAAAGTTACGAATTTTTCATTTTTTTTCCGTTTTTCCATTTTTCTGATTTTAATGGCATTCATTTGATAATTTGAAATTGAATGAAGGGTAAAATGGTCATTTGGTCCAAAAAGTTAACGGAATGACTAAATCTAACGGAAGTTCTCAATTTCCAATAAAAGGGGTAGTTAGTTGGGCACTTTTGAAACTGGGGGTGGTCATTTGAAAATAGGCCTAAACATGAGGGGGTTTTGTATATTTACCTCTTTATTTTATTTATTTCGAGGGAAACCAAAAAATTACAGGTTTTCTTTCTATATAGTTCTCTTGGTACGTGGTCTCTATGGTAGCTGATCAAAAGTCACGTGCGAGACGAACTCAGATGCTCCACCCTAGTAACAATCACCTGCAGTTTTCTACCAGAAAACAACTGATATAGGTACACAAAAGCCCACATGGAACCACTTAAGATTTAAAGTCAATAAAATAAACGCTACGAAACACAACACTCAGAATCAACAAATCTGAGCCTCTCCGCACAATATCATATTCGAAGGAAATTACACTTGTACCCCACGCCAAGAAATTTCTTACACAACTTCTTATCTCCTCCTTCCACAGGCCACAGCCGTCGTGTTTGGATTTCCAGAGAATCGTCCCTTTCTCCCCAAGAATCTACCAATTGCGTTGCCTTATACAGCACCTACAAATTTGTCCCCCAAAAGATCCTGATTTCACCCGGATTATCGATCATGGCTAATCTCGAAGATCCCAATCTCGCTGCCATGTCCTTCGATTTCCCGGAGGACGTTTTGCTCTGCATCCTCTCCTTCCTCACCCCTTCCGAAATCGGGAGCTTCTGCTGCACCTCGAAGCGATTCGTCTCGATTGGCCGGAGCGACAGCCGGCTCTGGTACGCCCTCTGCGACCGGCGATGGGGCGCGAAGACTCAGATCAAGAGATGGGGGAACGGGAAGATCAGCTACAAGCTCCTCTACAAAACCCTAAGCGAATGGGAGGATCTGATCGGCTTCTGGCGCCGGAGTGGCCAGGGGACGGCCGCCGCTGCCATCTCGTCGCCGCATCTGGTGTTCTTTGAGTGGGGCCCATCGTTTATTACTGGTTCTAGGGTTACTTCGTCCCCAAATGGCACCTATGGCGTTGTGAAGGTGCCATTTTTGTGGTTGAGCCTCTCCCAGGAAGGTCAGGTTGTGAATTTCATCCATCCGGAAGGGAAAAGCGGCGATATTTCGGGCCTTTTCGCGAGCCTGGAGGATCTAGGGTTTCCTGAGAGTGATCTTGTTCCTGTTCATGTTAGTTTTATTGGAAGGACCCATTTGGTTGTGGAGGAAAATTTGGGCTTTTCCTATAATTTTGGAAAGAATGTAACGGGGGAGAGCTCGAGCTCATGCTCAGCCAGTGTGGTGGGAGATAATCAGGGAGTGTTGGAGGATGTGATTGGAGTTGAATGTTCCCCTCCTGGAAGCTTACAAGACCGGTTCATGTCGGAGATTTATCAGTATTTTGCTAACAGGACAAGCCCGGGAACAGATAGAAGGAGACAAAGGAGGAGAGAGAAGGAGAGGCAGGGGAGGAGGAAGTGGGAGCCGGAGCATTTTGTGAAGATTGTCAATTGCTCGCCCACTGCCTCAAGGCCATTGCAGGGCCTATGGAAGGTACATTGTTCCTCTCTCTATTTGGTTCATTTCTTCAATTCATTGTGATTGTTCCTACATTTTTATGATTCCAAACATCCTTAGCTGGTTTAGACTTGTTCAGTAATAGTTGTTACTTTTTTTAAAAATGCCATACGTCATAGTATGATACATAGGAAGACTGGGAGAGCAATTGAATGAGTTGCTTAAATTTGAATGCCTCTTAGGCAATAAAGGTAGCTAGAGAGAAATTAGATGGGAGTGTGTGAGGTCTCACCTTACAAGTTAGTGTGACAAATTATTTTTAAGTAGAACATAAATTTAAGAAAAGCTGTTGTAGCCTTGCAGGATGAGATACAAATAAATGCAATTCAGCTCTCCTCTTTTGAATGATATGCTCTTGAGATTTAGTTTACATCATGACTTAATTGTGTTATAATTGTTAGGTTTTGCTATCACCCTATAAGGAAAAAAACTGAGATTTATTGTAAAGCTTTGTGTTTGAAACTGCAAGTGTAGGTTAAGCAGAGCCCAATCTTCTGACGTCTCTGTTTATTTCATTTGGGGGCTTACCATCATAAGTTTCTACTTATGGAAATGCCTGTCTGAGATGGCTTCTCCCCTAACCCTCTCTATGCATGGGCGAGCCATATACTGGAGATGGGGAGGAGTGAATGCATTATGCACCTCAAGTAAACCTTACATTTCATATGGGCTTACTATCCAAAAGTTTTCTTTGTTTCCTGGAACTTCCTGCCCAAGGTGGCTTCTTCTCCCCTGACCCACCCTCTGAATGAGTAAGACACATAAAAGATGGGGAGAATAGAACACACCATTTTTTTTAATGAATTCTTTTGTTTCATGAGTTTACAATCCAAAAGTTTCTACAGAAGCATTGTTGTTTGACATCTCTCCTGAGAATTGCCTGGCCAAGAATCAATACTGATTTGATGTGAGATCTCGGAATTGGAATAAGTCCGGCAGCTGATCACGAAATCTTGTTGATCCTATCCTCAACACGAGTGAGAGATATACTGGGAGAAATGTAGAAGAGTGAATGCATTTATGCTCTTTGATTAGTCATATGCTTTGTTCTGAAGATCTCTATATAAAGAAAACAAGCCCTGAAATCATCATTGCATGATCATTCAGTTGGCCAAATAGAATTCCTTGCAGGAGCATTATTGCACAAGTAGTTGTTTGGGGATTACTCTGTACCTCTTCTAGGCAGCTTACTTATTGCTCTTTGATATCTTCTGATTCATATTACAGGGAATCTGTGATGATATGAGCATGGATTTTTATCTTGTGGCATATGATGAAACTGGGGGCATTTCCTGCCGTAAGGTTGGGGACTCGAGTGAAAAGATTGGCGACGAGCGTTTTTCCGCTTATGCTCCAGTGTTTTGGACATCAAATGCTAAATTTATTGAGTATCCATTATCCTCGGAGGAAGAATATATATATGATACCCGCATCCATCTTCGGCCCAATCACACTGATGGACAACTCACTGTGACAGAAAATGAAGTGGTCTCTCACCTTCTTTACATTAACTCAAGTTATGATTTAGTCATTCCAGGAACTTCAGCAAATCCACGGGAAGCAGAAGGAAGGATTTGGCAGTACAGGAATGGTACATTTGGGTTCGGGTTTCTTAGAGACAATTTTATAATAGATCTCAAGCATATTGCTCAAAATGGCTGCCTTCTAGATACAATGCAGTAGCCTTTTAGGTGATTTTTCAGTTTAGAATTGAATGTGCACATATTGTTATGTAGCATGTCACCCTTTATGTGGTGGCACTGTATTCAATATTTGCTGTTGACACAATAAATTTATTCTCATTAATATTTGCACCCTCGATTACCCTCATTTTACTGGCTCGGGTTCACAATGTAATGAAACGCATCTGATATCGAGTTTGAGTCTGTTCATTTAGTATTTAATCTTGTTCATGTTCGATTTTCATTCACATTAATCTTTTGTGGTTCTTTTGCGAAATGAGGATGACAATATTGTGAGGTTTATGATGATAATACAGGAGGTTTTCAGACTGGAATCTGTTGTAAACTAGCTGGAATGTCTGTGTCTTGACCATAATAATTGAGATAGAAGGGAGAACAAAGCCTGCACAACACATTGCTACAGACAAACCCAAAACCATGTGAATGTTCATTTGAAATCAACTCAGAAGCATGAAACTACACAAATTACACCATCCCATGTCACCATTGTCTTGTAAACTCTTATCATATAAATTTTGGCAATTCATTTGAGCACTCAGAAGTGCTCCACAAAACCCAAAAACATTACAAACATGATGGCTCAACCTGAAAATATTATAGGTACTATCAAGATTGTAATCATAAAGCCATTTGGATTACGAAAGTGCAAGGAAACTGAAAAATACATGGACAGCAAAGAAAACGCTCTGGATATGAAATGGAGAAACAAATGAATCAAGACTCTGCAGCAACTTGTGTTGCTTGGACTTTGTCACTGTCATGATCTCCCTCGAGCTGGCTTAGGTTGCCCTTTTCCCTTATGAGCTGGGTGTGGTGGTGTTTACAGTAGAGCCTCCCCTCGTGCGCAATGTAGTTGGATGGGCTAATGGTGCACCCTCCATGAGTACATTTGAAGCAACTCTTGTGGTATGGAGTTCCATTCACAGTAACCTTTTTAACCACCAACAATACAGTTAATTACCCCTTTAATTGAATTCATTTGTTTGTCAAGTAAATATTGATTTGAGAATATAAACCTTTTCAGTTGGGTAGGCAGTCTTTTTACAGCCAAAACATTTCTCTCTGGTTCCTCCAAACATACTAGACACTTTTGCTGCTGTAGGTTTCTGTTGATTAAAAAGAGTTCATAGTTCAGATTTCTTGCATATATCATTGAGAATGATAGTATACTAGTATAACATTACTTACCTCAGAATCGGTAGGCTTTTCTGGTTTCACAACTTTGGGTGTCCCTGAAACAAATAAAGATGTAAACTTTATCCCCAAGCAAGAGATATATATATATATAGAAACACAATTCATTGATATGAATGAATTGATGATTACCTTCAAAGCTCTTGTCAAGACTGCCAGTTCTCTTGAAGAGTTGATCAAAATGTGGTCTGCAATAGAGCACCCCTTCAAAGGAATTGTAGTTTCCAAGCTGCAAACCCAGATCTAAATATTGTCAATAAAATTGGGTGGGCAAGAACCATATTACTAGTTTGGCCTTGAAAAGCCCCGCATCAATGCAAATCATAATAATTATTAAGAGAGCAAGGAGTTTTAGCCAAGACACATTTGATTTGGATCTAGGCGGGTGTTCTGCGTGTTAATTCGTGACGTGTCAAACTCTTAGGTATGATTGAGATTCTTTTTTCTCAAAATTTAAAGCAACAATCATGTAAAGAACCCAATTTCACACCTTCATCACCAAATTGATCTCAATAGGGCAGATCTGTATACAATTGAATTGTACCATATACATAGTTCATTCATGCTGATAAACGGAAAAGAACATTATGCAGCAAAATACCAAAAACAGATTGTGAAGAACTGAAAAGCATAAAAGAAGCATCCATGTATAAGAATTGATGAACATGAGATCTAGGTAGATCAACTATTAAGAAGAAGAAAGAAAAAAAGAAACCTTGAGAGTTCCTTTGCAGTGGTGGCATCTGAAGCAGGCCTTGTGGAAGACACGGTTGTCAGCAGTGAGCTTGTCCACAAGGTACACAGTCTTGTCACAAGCCATGCACTTCTGTGTTGTTCCTGCAAAAGCCATTTCTGCTCTGCTTTGCTCCTCACACTACAAAACACTCTCTGGTTGTTCTGAGAGAAGGAGGAGGAGATAAGGAAATGAGAGAGAGAGAGGGTTGGAGGATATTTGTGTTGTGAAGAGCAAAAGCAACTTTGGTAGATGATTAAAGCAGTGGTATTTTTCAATGATTTTGTCCCATTTTTGAACCTCCTAACCACCACTGGTAAATACTGGTTGGTAATTGGAAAATATCAACTTTGGATTTTGTTCTACCAAAAATACCAGTTTGGATTCCTATTGTACAAAACAAAATTGTATTAAGATTTCATATTCTTATTGGGTAATATAAAACCCATTACAGTTCATTGTAATTGATATTTCTTGGTTGTTGTATATTATTCTCCACATGCATAACACACAAATAATTACTACCCATTAGTTATTTTAGCTACATCTCACACCAACATCACTCAATAAATTTTTTAGTTGTTGAGTGTTTTTATGTTTTAGATTAGGTAAGAAAATTCAATTTTAATCTTTGATTATATGAAATTTATATGGCTAAGATGATCAGTGTTTTACTACATATTTAGGTAAAAATACATGTCCTAAAATTTGCATATAACTTCTTTCTTTTTTAACAAACTAATGTGTCAATTTATGAAATGTGGCACAAATTATTTTGTAGCTGAATTACAATGTACAGCATATCTTGTAAAAATATCAGTTTTTAAATTTAAAAATTGACATGTTGAATTTGAATTCATGAAATTGGTAGCTACAATTTGATGCAGTCCAAGTCCAAGCAACATGGGATGGGAGGCCAGCTTTTGTTGACTTTCACAACACAATGACAATGGATTGAATAGTGGGGTTTTATTAGCTGGCCTCTTGCTTCCACTCACTATGAATATCTTCACACCCAAAATAAATAAATTGGACCACCTAATTATACATTTTTATATTACTTGTGTTTTAATTTTTCATGGGGTCCATGATGATTATTTGGAGTTAATTGTTCTTGTTCATAGTTTTTTACTTTTTTTTACCTTTTAAACCCAACTAGTGCTTCTCCAAATTCGGTTATAATGTCTTTTGAAGTTTAGTGGTAAATCAATGTCAATATTATTGATGGTTGTTGTTATATATAATTAATATGTGAGAATATTTGTTTCCTATAAATTTTGAAGAGTACATAGAATACCTTATTTAAATGTTATAATATTTGCAAATACATTTTCAGTAACTTTGTTGTGACTCAACTTTTGTTAGTGTTAAAGACAACAATCCCAAATGCTAGCTAGGGTGTTTAATGTTTCACCAAAAAACACTGGCCCCATGAATTTCATGTACCAGCAATACCCAACTCCAGCTGGTTCTTTTGGTGGTAAATGAATTTGATGTAAGTTGTACGTAGTAGAGGGAGAAATAATAGTAGAGAGAAATAGTAAATATTTACGCGCTTGAAATGAGGTTTTACATCACTTTAAGTCATCTTGAGACGGTTTAAAAAGTGTTTTGTGTTTATTTTATGGGTTAAATAGTTTTGTACTTTTTAAAGTTTAGCTCAACTAGAATTTCGCTTTGTGTCAAGTCAACATTTTTCATGCCACGTCGGATACAATTCACTTTTTCACTGTAGCCATAACTTTCAAATATAAATCTTCATAAAAATTCAAACATATATCTTGCACATTTTTTTAATCATAAAAACGTAGATAAAGCAGGGCCTTAGGGAGGCCAACCCGGAACAAAATTAGAGGGAAGCATACAATCTAGTAAGAGAATAGAACGGGCACCCACATGGCCACATACGGATGAAAAATATTACAATCCAAATAATTTAAAAAGCAAAACTTGACTAAGAAATCCGTTACTTCATTTGTTTTCCTGTTAACTTGAAGCAGGACAGTCTTCAAAACAAATAGCTCTTTCCTTAGACTCCAAAATCAACTATCTTCAAGGATGAGTATAACAGTCACTCACAAAAAAAAGAGTTCATTGCACATGTAATCCAATAAACAAAAAATGTGCATTTCAAGTATGCTATTATTGAGAGGTGGGTGCATGAGGGTTTCTTATAGGTAAAGTTCATCAAAAAAATTAGGTTAGATAATTGAAGGTTAATAAATTATATTAAATGGGATTTGGAATTTGAGGAAAAGTAAAGAAGCAAAAAGAATAGAATGGTACATGAGATGAGTATGCAAGGAAATGAATATATATTATTGATTGATCTTCTTATTCATCATCATCATCATCATCTTCTTCTTCTTGCATCACACTCCAATACAATAATGGAGACAGCTCTGAATTGTTGTCTCACATCATCAAGGCTAGCAACAGCCAATAGCTACAGCTACAGAATTGGATTCTCCTTTGAATGGACCATCTATATATGCTGTAATTTTTACTTTCTATACTATACATTTTCTATTCAAAGCAAAGCAAAACCTCAAGAACTTTAGGTTATTAATTTGATGGCAGAGACACATGATGTGTAATCATAAACCCAAACCAGTGTCATGTGCCCAACCATTAGGTGGACCTCTCATGCATCCTTGCTACTCATACAATCCCATGTAATTAGGATTAGTAGTTCTCTTATTATTGCCTAATTTTAGTGTTAAAAAGAAATTCACATCAATTGTTTAGATTATAAATACGAGGGCATGAACCCCTTACTTTACACGTTTTGTATGTGAATACTCTAAAGTTTTATTTTAACTTTTGACTAGCTTGTACCATGCCGAGAGTTCTCTCCGTCACGAAATATTCTTTTTTTTATTTTTTATCATGGGCTACCTTATTAGCACCTCTCTTAATACAGGAAAAACTAATCTCCCTAATCTCTTGACCAATAGTCAAACAATCATTAATAACTAAATCATATGAACTATGCATTTTAGTTCCCATTCGCAGGTCTGAAACCACCTTACTTGCATCACTTTCAATGACAACGGATTGTCAACCTTCATTTCGGAGACCATTAAACAACCTCCCGGATTGCCAGCGCTTCAACCATCTCCACTGACTTCTCTGCCCCCTCCCATCTTCGTTACTCACTGCCCATCCACGCCCCCACTAAGTTCCGAGCCACCCACCCTACTCCGTAACCTCTGTTGTTTCCAAAACATACGACATATGTATTAATCTTGATGCAATTACAAACCTGCTTGACCCACTTCAAATCCAAATGTTGAATGCTCTTGTTGCTAGCCGTCAGCCTAATAGCTTCATCCACTTCATTAACAACCACCCGCCCGACCCTAGTAGACCTTGCCACTCTCAAAACTTCCTCTTCTGACATATTTTTATTATGCCGCAACATAGAATTTCTCCTTCTCCAAATCCTTAACATGCATACAGAGCTTTATTGAACTCGTTTTTGTTTAAAACAGTGTCGGCTTCCTTAAACCAATCTCTCATTGTATTAGCTCCCTGAATAATACTCCCAAACCTATCTCTACTTCATACCTTCAGCTTTAGAACAAGTAAATAAAGCATGAAAAATACGCTCACCATGCACCATGATAGCCGAAACCCGAGTATCATCTAACACTACCCTCAATTGGATTCCCACACCTATACCATCACCAAGCCATTTATCTTTAAAAAATTCAATATTTTTACCATTGCCCACTCTCCAAAGAGGCTTATTTAGTTTCTTACAAAGTGATGTATATTAGTTTATTTTATCACTCGAACCGTAATTTTAGCTTCCTTAAAAAATTAACCGTGAGAAAAAATGTCTAAGGTTCGCTCTGAAACGGATCCCTCGACGGCCTCAACGACCTCAACGGAGAATGACGATGCTCCTTCGCCGAAAGAAGCATATCTACTGCAACGATCTATGAAAAAAGCCAAGTCGACGGAGGGTGAGTATGTGGATATGTCTGACTCGAGTGTGCCTACCGAACCAGAATTGGAAGAGGTTCGGGTGATCATGGTCTGGATCACGGGGAGGAGGATATCCCTGATGGCCACCCTCCGATGAGGTTCAAAGATAAACTTATGATATTTGATAGGAAAAAAGAAGAACACCTCCAATAATAAAGAGAGCGGTTCCTTATCGAGGACCCGTTGGAACGCTATACTGAAGATGGTTGCCCTATCTTGAGATTCTCGAAATGTACCAATGCATAAAGTAGGGTTACAATGGTAGGATTGTCTTATCGTTACGTTGGTTGGCTGCAACTTGGGCTGGAAAACCATGTCTGACCGAACGAGTAAGATTTGGGGATCGGTTGGATACTATGATATGATTTCAAGTTCCAATATTTTCAAGACTATAAACATGTAATGAAAGAATGACCGTGGATGTTATTTGGTTATTATGTCACGATATTTCCTTGGATTTCGAAATTCCATCCTGATAATGATACTATTGACAATAGGGCTGTTCATTTTTCACCCGACCCGGTGACCCAGACCGGGCGCGGACCGACCCGACCACACTCGGACCTATTCGGTCCGGGGTTCAGTATGGTCCGGGTCAAATTTTTGTGTTTTGATCATTTATGTCTGATTGTCTTCTCCTCTCAATCTATCTCTCTTTTTATCAATGCTTTTTGAAGCGAAACCATTCCTTCTCAATCTCTTAATGCATTAGCAAATATCCAGCCACAAATATTGGTGTTGATGTGTTGCTTGGTGGAAGCAACAAATATTAGTGATGCTTGGTTAAAATGGTGTTATGACTTATGACACACACACACATACACACATATATATTTATGAGGAATAACAGAGCTTTTCATTGATCGCAAAATAAAGTAAGAGGGTGATCAATGGTCAACTATGACTCAATGAGCAAGAATCAAAATAAGGTAAGAGAATCAAATATTCAATTCAATCAATATATTATTTGAACAGAGCTTCTTGCTATGTGTCTCTATTTAGTTTTCAAAATTCAACATCTTCATTGTTTCCTCTTTCTAATAAATATAAATTGATTCTCTTACCATAAATGGTCAACTATAAGAATAAGAAATTAAAGCTAGATTGCTATATTTTTAATTTTGAAATTGAATTATCATGCTTGATTCTCGGTTCACTTGATTCCATGGATATTTATGGCAGTTAACAGGGAAGGCATGGTCAAATCCGGGTCATTTTGGGTCGGCCCAGTCCGGGCTACACATATTCGGGTCGGTCCGGGCCATTACCCAAATGACATTCAGTCCGGGTCTGGGTTAGTCCGGGTCAGTCTGGGTCCGGTCTGGGTCGGTCCGGGTGCACCCTGTTGAACAACCCTAATTGACAAGACACTAGTTTGGGTTCATTTCCCAGGTCTTCCTCTTGATTTCTTTGATGAAGATACTCTGGTGGAGGCTGCTATTGTGATTGGGAAGCCTCTTAAGGCAGACATGAGCACTAAGATGGTTAGTCGAGGGCATTTCGCTAAAGTTTGCGTAGAGATTGATTTCAGTAAACCTTTGGTTTCAAAAATCCTTTGAAATGGTGTTTGGCAACCGGTTGTGTATAAGGAATTGCATCTAATTTGCTTCACTTGCAGTTGTACTGGGCATCGAAACAAGCAATGCATTCATGCTAAGCCCATGCCGCCAAAGGCTAGGATCGTTCATGTATCTCCCCCGGAGCCTCAAGCTCAAGCTACTGCGATGGTAATAGATACATTAGATTCTGCTGTTGTGGCCAAGGAAGGGAATCATGTTGGATCTACTCCCCTTGTACCGACTACCCAGCCTGTGACTAGTATGTCTAATGAATTTGGAGACTGCGTGATTGTGCTATGTAGGGGTGCGCGTAAGCAAACTATCAGTCATCGTCAAAATGCTGCTCTATCCCAGAATATTAACACAAACACTACAACTTTTGGGTCCAAATTTACAGCGCTTGAGGAAGAAGTAGAGATTTTTGATGTAAAAATGAGGAAGACAAAGTCTACTTTAGTCGAAATTCCAAGCAAGGAGATGCCAACTCGTGGACATAAAAGTCACAAATAGCCAGCCCTTGTGGGCTCTAAGGCTACTCAAGGCAATGGGCCATCGGGGGGCCCAATCTAAGTTGGCTGGCAAGCCCAACCCAAATGCGGTTCAAACTAGGTCTTCTCATTTAACGATAATTAAGGGTACAAATCAGAAAAACACGGGTGCCTCTTTCACGATGGTACTACGTCGGGACGCCTACGGAGGCAGAGGTGGTCAGGGAAGAGCAATGATCATTCGAGCTTTCGGTCGTGGTGATTTCTTCCCTAATCATCTACTTTTTCCACTTGAACCACCATATTCCGTCTCAGCTCTCGTGTCGGTTCTGCAGTCCGCCGCGACCAGAGTAAAGTCTGTTAGAATAGTTGACTTGTATTAATCCCTAAAATTTAGAGATTTGATTAGTATGTAAATTAAGGATTGGTTTAACCCTATGTACTATGTAATGGGCATTGCCCTATGTGAATAGATACAAAAAATTCACTCACATATCTCACATGGTATCAGAGCTTTGAGAGCTCTTTCCTTTATTTTTTCCGTTTTGATCTTGTTGTGTATCAACTCTGGCAAGTCATCTCAGAAATCAACAGTTTTGACCATATTTCTGGTGCCCTATCTGAGTTCTGACCACACCGTTAGACTCGCCTCGCACCGGCTGTCAAAACCCCAGAAAAATCACCACTTACTGGACCGCCACGCGCTGACGCCAGAGCTCCACCTCACCTACTGTTTTTGCCGCCAGTCACTTTACTGGT
>JAYMTK010003545.1:0-12159 GCA_036897405.1 Pelargonium myrrhifolium | reverse complement strand
TGAAGCTTGCTTAACTCGGTTTTTTGTTTGTTTTTTAATATATACAAGGCATGTGCCTCTTTGGAGCCGAACTATCAGCCTCCTGTGACATTCGTGGTGGTTCAGAAGCGTCATCACACTAGGTTGTTTGCCAACAACCACAATGACCGTAATTCAACTGACCGAAGTGGAAACATATTACCCGGCAAGTGGTTTGAGATGTCATTTATTATTATATATATGATTTGCCTTTGCGCCAAAGGAGATTATCCATGCACGGTCATCTAATAGTTTTATTTTTCCCGAAATTTTACAGGTACTGTGGTCGACTCCAAAATTTGTCATCCTACCGAGTTCGACTTTTACCTTTGCAGTCATGCCGGAATTCAGGTGACTCTTCGCCTACAGCTAAACAGTTGTATTGCTTCTCTCTTTAGCCTCGTGAAGTTGGGATTTTAGTTCTGAAGTTGTACTCTATATGTATGTGTATTAGGGCACAAGCCGTCCCGCTCATTACCATGTACTCTGGGACGAGAACAAGTTCACTGCAGATGGACTTCAATCACTCACAAATAACCTCTGCTACACGTAAGCTCCCAATATTCCCTTTGTTTTGCTCGTTTACTACTTATTCTATATTTCATTGGTATGAATCTGAGTTTGTCGCTTTTCATGCTTTTAGATACGCGAGATGCACCCGTTCTGTCTCCATCGGTTAGCTCCTACTCTCATTTCTTTTACACATCATTTAGTCTAATTTATCTGATTATTGTTTTGATCTAACATGCGTGTAATGTGTGCAGTGCCTCCGGCATATTATGCCCATCTCGCTGCATTCCGAGCTCGGTTCTACATGGAACCGGAGACCTCAGACAGTGGTTCTATGAGCAGTTCAGCACCGGGACGCGGTGGCCCTGGCGGCGGCAGGAGCACCAGAAACCCTGGCGCCAATGCGGCTGTGAGACCCTTACCTGCCCTCAAGGAGAATGTGAAGAGGGTTATGTTCTATTGCTAGGCCCGACCTTTTGGTTTTAAATTTGTCTAATGCTTCAGAACATACTATTTATACATTCTGGAGGGGTTGTTAATGGTTATTACTTATTATGGTACACTCTAAGCACACTTACTCGGCCCGAGGGTTGTTATGTTTAATTGTTTATTATCTATGTTTGATTATCTAAGTGTTTTCTGATTTACGTTTGTGTTATTTATTTTAGGTTTGAATCTTTTTGTACACAGCTTTTCAAAAGAACAAGCTTTAGTCATTGCTTTGGTAAAACTTTGGTCTACTTCATAGAAGTAAGTTGAAGTCCTCCAAGGGGGTTCTATTCTGAATCATTTTGGTTCTTGATCACTTCTTAGCATTGAAATGATAGCTTTTCTTTGCCTATATTTTGTGAGCCTCTTAATGAATTTTCTACAAAGTCAGAAATTGGACAAGGTTTTAAAGTATGAACTTGATTTTGCTACCATACAAGAACAAAATCAAGGAATAGTAACAAATTTATTATGGAATAAAAATTGATACAAAATACTTAACTTGGCTTTTGGAAAGAAAAAAAAAAATCTATTCATTATGAGCTAAATGGAGTAATTAAAGCGTTTCTTTTGCTTTTGTGTACCGGTCAGCGAACAAGGTCGCACACAAGCTTGCTCGGTGGCCTTCTTCTGAGTCAGATGATGCGGATTTTATGTCCGTACTTGGAGTTAGTTGATTAATCTATACTACTTTTATTTCAAAAAAAAAAAAAATTCTAAGGGTGTGTATGGCATCTGAATGCAAGAAGGAAGAGATGGCTTGGCTCCTACTCCATCCATGGCAGGTTTTCAGGTTTCAAAAAGCCTGTCAAAATGCCACTAGGGAAAACCTCTCAAAGGATCCCTTGTGAATGGAATGGAATGTTGTCAAAAAGAGGAAGAAACTGTAGGCCACATACCCTTTAGCTGCGAACTTGGTTTGTAACTCCATTAACAATCTAAACAGATAACATCTTTTCTATAAACAATTGTATCAGCAGCAGTAAGATCTTTTCTATAATCACTTCGATCAGCAGATGGGCGGGCAAGAAGAGACCTTTTCTCAATTCTAACATATCACGGTATCTGAATACAAAAGTTAGAGTTGTTTAAAGGAGTAATTGCACATGAACCATGTACTTTACACGTTTTACACATAAATATGCTAAAATTTTATTTTAATTTTTGACTACCCTGCACTATGCTGGACGTCACAAAATATTCAATTTTTTAACATAATATATTTTTTTTATACCTAAATTTTTCAGAATTGTCTATTTTTAAGGACCGCTTAGTTCTCAAAAAATCCCCATTGAAAGGATGCTCGCTCAAAGAAGCTTGAGCACTTCAATGTGAATGAGACCTGCCGAGACCGTAAGAGGTCTCGTGAAATAGACATTTCTAAAAAAACTTAAGTTATGTACACGACACATGATTGAAAAATCAAATATTTCATGACAAAGAAAACCCTCGGCAGGATAATCAAAAGTTAAATAAAACTTCATATGCAAAACGTGTAAATAAAGGGAACAATGGAGTGAAATTGGAAGCCAACTTGGGAAGTCAAATAGCAACAAATAAAATCTCCTTCAAATTGAGTTTGTAATTATGAAACAAAAGACGACACCACCACCATTACTTGGAGCATAATAACATAATTAAGCATAAACATGCGACCCTTGTCTGGGTCTGGATCTGAGTGAGTGAGTACATACACCATGATAAATTAAATACGTATAGACAAAATTCAAAACGACGACGTCCCAATAGCAAATCAGATTGCAACCTACCTAAACAGAAAACCCGAGACTACACTAGCAATAGAACATAACCCTCTTCACGTTTTCCTTGAGAGCGGGCAAGGGTCTCACAGCCGCATTGGCGCCCGGGTTTCTGGTGCTCCTCCCACCGCCAGGGCCGCCACGTCCCGGTGCAGAACTGCTCATTGAACCACTGTCGGAGGTCTCGGGTTCCATGTAGAACCGAGCTCGGAATGCAGCGAGATGGGCATAGTATGCGGGAGGCACTGCATACATCACAACCATGTTAGATCAAAACAAATTAAACTAAACAATACATAAAACAAAGAGTGAGAAGAGGAGAAGCTAACCGATGGAGACGGATCGAGTGCATCTTGCATATCTACAATAACGAAAAAAACGAAAAACTCAATTTCATGCCAATGAAATATACGAGTCCTTAATGATCGATACACAGCGAATATTAGAGGCTTACGTGTAGCAGAGGTTATTTGTGAGCGATTGAAGTCCATCTGCAGTGAACTTGTTCTCGTCCCAGAGTACATGGTAGTGAGCGGGACGGCTTGTGCCCTAATAATACACGTACATATAGAGTACAACTTCAGAACTAAAATCCCAAATTCAAGAAGCTAATGAGAGAAAAACGATAACCGAGTTACCTGAATTCCGGCATGACTGCAAAGGTAAAAGTCAAACTCGGTAGGATGGCAAATTTTGGAGTCAACCACAGTACCTGTAAAATTTTGACGGGGAATATAGCTATTAGACCATGATATACAAGACAATCTCAGTAAGAGGCAAAGCATAAATCAAAATAATAAAAGCCGTGTCTCAAACTACTTGCCGGGTAATATGTTTCCACTTCTGTCGGTTGAGTTTCGGTCATTGTGGTTGTTGGCAAACAACCTAGTGTGATGGCGCTTCTGAACCACCACAAATGTCACCGGAGGCTGATAGTTCGGCTCCAAAGAGGCACATGCCTTGTATATATTAAAAAACAAACAAAAAACCGAGTTAAGCAAGCTTCAATTATGTTTGAATTCAAACGAATTGGCCAAAATCTAAGTAACAGCGGAATTCTACCCTGCGAATAGCGTCAAGTTCATACAGCAGAACTTGATAGAACTGACCCTCGCTCACACCATCCCTACAGATGTGCAAAAACGACCACATAAGACGACGCAAAAAACAACCCGTCTGGCGTCTACAACAAATAGAACAGCGGTATGATATTTAAATACCTGTAAAATATAATCCGCTGAGGTTTCTGCCCAGTTGCTTTGCGGAACGATATGAGGAGCTCCCTAAATTACAAAACATTGATAAGGTTATGATACCAACACATGTTTAAAAATAAAAACGAGAGACACGGGAAGGGCATCGCTATACGTACTTAATCATTCCACCGGAGACTGTTCCTCTTACGGGATCCTGCCATTGCTTGAACAGGTCTTGGATGAGCTCCTGGCGATGAGCTTGAGCACAAACTAGACCAGCATACTTGGTAACTTCAGGCCAGTCTTGAGACGCCACGACCTTGATTTCACATTCAAACATAATTAGCAAAACTGATAAACATCATTTGCACCATAGTATATTACACCAATTTGCAAAACAGACTTTCACAAGGAGAAGATGGGGATAAAATAACTTACAGCAGCAATGGACGGGCTAGAGTCTTCCCCGGGATGTGGATGTGTCACATCAGCACCAAATATGATGGTGGGACGGTCACTGACTAAAGGAATGCGCCTAGATAGTGCATCAACAAGAACCGTGTTCCTTCCCCCGACTTTGACGTTTATCTTCAGGGCCACATTGGCAAGATATTGCTTACTCCCCCTAAACACGTGTTTTGTCAAACAGCACTGTGAAACAAGTCCAAGGTCGGTCTCACAGATTCGTTTCAGATCACCTGCAAGAGACGCCCGAGAAATTAAGGAAAAATAATAGGCAGAGGAAGCAGATACAGATCAGATAAAATGGATTTCTGACGAAAAATAAGATTCATACCGTACAGAGAGCCATTGTTATCTGGTAGAATTACAATTAGCAGGTCAAGATCTTTCTTCTGGAGTTTGGTCATTGCATCATGGTAGCGAGCTTTCAGAACCCTCTCTACTTGATCGGGCCTAGCAGATAATGGTTGAAGTACAGGTTCCGGGTTGAAGGCCTGTGCAATGTAAAACAAAATATATCAGAGACACGAATAAAGAACCGCATACTAAACACAGAAAACAAGCCCCAGAAGACTACCATCCCAGAAACGTGACACATCTGAGCAAGCTCCTCACAAAACCTGCGGGCCACACTATCTTGCACATTCCGAGAGAAATTGATGCACATCCAGTTGTTCACCGTGCCACCATTAACCATTTTCTGCAATATATCAAGATTGCACATAGAAAACATCAATTTAAATAATGAAGGATGCTTTTATCAAAACAAAGCATGACAAAATGATACACTTCATCGTCAGTCTGACAATACCTTGTTCATCATGTTCCATTGCCCAACTTGAGGAAGGCAGTCCTTTTCTCTACCAGTATCATGGTACTTAAGCTAGACAAACCCAATAAAATTCAAGTCAGTCAACAAAAAACTGCACAGGAGTGCCTAAAAGGATCGGGATAAGATAAATAATGACTGGTTAAGCTTACCCATGGAGGAGGAAGAATGCGGGCTTCAACCGATGCAAGTTTGTCACTGATCTTTATTCCAAACTCTTTTGCATAAGGGTCCTGATCGTAAGTATTGTGATGGACAGTCTGAACCAATACAGAGAATTTTAGAAAATGGGTGAAGAATGAACTATACGGAAAAACATTGAATCTTTCTAAACAAGTAAAGCTAGCATTCATACATTGAGTGGAAGTGCACAATATAGCTATGACGGGGCCGTGTAAAAAATAAAATCCCTAGGACAACCAAATCTACCAAGACAAACACAAAACAGAAAATCTATACCATTGTCGTAAAGATTATGACTATAAAAAATAGAGGAGCTTCTAAATGATTGTCAATGAGAGCTTCAACTGAGCAAGTGTCCATTGGTTTCAGGATGTAGGGGAGCAATATTTACATGAATAAGCAAATAAATAAAACCTAATACACAGAACCAGAAACAAACCTGCATGATATCATATTCTCTTTCTTGTGGACGCTGACAAGTCACTTTCAGCAATGCAGTGATTTGTTTCTCATTGAGTCTTTTAGAATATCTCTGCCCCTCCACAATCTTGCAAACCTGCAATTAATGCCAACACAATCAAGTCTACATATATGCAAGTAGAATAAATGAACAATCATGAAGTAGAGATCATTTACACAAACTGACCTCCATAGGCACTTGCAGACAAGGCCATTGTGTATGTTGAATATTAAAGCCATAGGTTTCACGGAAGTATTCAACAACAGTTTTTGTTGTGCCTTGTTCATCAACAGGAAAACTAAACACATAAAAAGTCGCATCAGAAATACAATTTTAAATGAATTCAATTAGTAATTCAGTAAATTCAAAACAATAAAGATCAGTGTACTAAGCAAAACTATAATATATTAATAATACTCACGTCAACTCTCGAGTTGCCTGTGAAGTCAAACCAGATATGCGGTACTTCCTCCGCATATTTCCTCTATGGGTAACTTCAACCTTGACACCCCTAAGTGCTTTTTTTATCTGAAGAAAACAGAGGCTAATTTAAGTATCCATGAAACACTCCAACCACAGGATGAAAGGAAAGTCTCAACATCAGGCATCGTCCATCACATAACCATCATACTTTACAAGACACACAATGCACAAGAAACATTTAACCAAATCTAACCTTCACTCGGTCAGAATCAGAAAGAGGTCTTGCAGTAACATCCCGGTTCAGAAGCTCTGTTACAAACTGAATAACAGGCAAAGGCTCGATAAAAGCAGTGGAAGACATGTCTGCATGTTAACGAGTGATATTTATCATAAGAAAAAAATAATAGTTATCTCAGGAATAATAAGCCAAGGGCTTATAAATGGAATGTAGGGAAGAAAAGACAAAACTACTGAACCTATATTCAGTGAAAGTCCCATCTGAGTTGGACGGATACTCTGGTAGAAGCCACGCCAACTCTCCAACCCCTCTCCTAGGGGCTGCCTTCTGCCTAGATCAGGTGAATAAAATGATCGACCCACAGGACAGTACCTATAACAGGGATCAATCACATGTCATATCAGTGCATATTTGTATATGCTTACAAAATTATATGCAAATCAAATATCTCAATTTACCGTGTAGTTGGCAGTTCACGCAAAACAATATCAAGAACCTGAAGTGCCTCTTGAGGTGCATCAGCTTGCCTGCCTTGCAAAAAGAGTCCTAAATGATGCAGATCAGCACGTGCGGCCAATTTGATGACAACTCTAAATTCCCTTTCTCTCCTGTATATCACAGCTATATGTCATCAGAAACAAAGGATAGAAGGCATTAAACACAGAAGATCATTCGTAGTAACATTGAGAGGAGAACCTTTGACCGCCTGATCCATCATCCTCATCAAGTAGTGTAATTTTGAATTCTTTAGACACAAAAGGAAGAGGCCCGGCAGTGTACAAGCTTTTGCGGCCATCATATGCAGGGAGCCTCTTTCCAAGATGAGACTCCTGGTACAACTTAACAAGTTGAGCCATCACAGCACGATTGACTCCTCGAGATGTAACCTCGGGTGTTATGGTAACCTATAATAGTTGGGGAAGAGAACATTAGCACTCATTCAAAAAAGAAAAGAGAAAAAACAAGATACAGACGGAATTGTTCAGCACTCACATCATACTGATGCAAATCCTTATCTGGTAATTCAGCAAAGAAATGATTAGCCTTCACTATGCACTTTCTACCGGTGTTACCCTTGCCAGGCCTGAGAGGGAACCTGACTGACTTGCTTGACGGCGGCGCAGGTGTGATTGCTTGGCTTTGACTAGCTTCTGGCTGGATAGCAAGCTGTTGCAACTGTTGCGCCACCTGTGCAGGCTCTGGCGGACGAGTTGAAGAACTGCCCTCAGATTGTGTGGGTTGAGGGGTCACCACGGCTTGATGATGAGCCGGGGTTGCTTGGTGCAGCTCGGGAACCTGTGGTCTGGATGGGCCACTGGCAGAGGGTCCTCCCCCACGACCTGGAATCCGACCACCTCCACCATACCCACCTCGGCCTCCTTGCTGAGGCGGGCCACCCCTTCCCCTGCCTTGATACTCAGGAGGACCACCATAATGCTGCTGTGGAGGCATCCCAGGACCACCTCGGCCACCACCCTGGCCTCCTTGCTGAGGCTGGGGACCCAAACCTCGTCCACCTTGATAGGCTCCACCACCTCTCTGTTGTCCTTGGTATCCTCCAGTACCTTGAGGCCCACCTCCTCCTTGATGTTGTTGAGGGGCTGCCCTTCCACGGCCACCACCACCACCAGACTCCTGAGCCTCAGAGCTCTCCCCGCCACCGCTAGGATTATCAGTTCTCCTCTTCCTTACCATTATGATAACTTAGCACGTAACCTACAATACAATGGTATCACACACAAACCAAAACCTTAAGAAAAATTAGTAAAAACTCGGGCAACACACACACACATATATATATAAGGAACAAATGTACTAGTTATTTGTTCTGAAATGGTTCCTTTCCCAAATCATCATGCAAGCAGTTAAAAACAGTTACTCAAAACACCAAAATTGTATGATCAGTGAAGAAAGCAAAATATAAATTTCCACATTACCATACAACAAAAGGACAAGCACGAAACACAATCGGAAGCAAACACCAAACAAATCATATAACTAAAAAATCACAAACTAAGCAAAACAGTTGATACACACCTTTGAAGCATAACAGAACAACTGTTTACAAAGCATGCTTAACAAAAACACAAAATAAATTTCCACATTACGATACAACAAAAGGACACGCACAAAACATAATCGGAGGCAACCACAAAACAAATCATACGAAAATCGCTCAAACCAAACTTCTAAAAGCAAAACCACACGGCAACTTTGATGAAACCCTAAACCAGAAGCTAAAAACCCTAACCACACAATAATCGGAGACAAAAAAGCACACAAATCATGAAAAAAAGCCAAACGATCTCCTCCGAACACTCCAAACCATCATATTTAGTTACGAAAGCAGCGGATTTCACAAAACAAAGTAGATCGGGAGCGAGAGAACGCGAAAACAGTCCAAAAACAGTCAGATAAAGAGTCAACAAAGCAGATCCAAGCAAAACGGTTCACAACATCGGAGAAGAAGTGGC
Source organism: Pelargonium myrrhifolium (assembly GCA_036897405.1). Lineage (NCBI taxonomy): Eukaryota > Viridiplantae > Streptophyta > Magnoliopsida > Geraniales > Geraniaceae > Pelargonium > Pelargonium myrrhifolium. The sequence continues at coordinate 3,117 of JAYMTK010003545.1, read as the reverse complement.
AGTGTTTCTCACCTGAAAATCGCCGCTCTCGGAGCCAACTCCGCCGCCGAAAAGCAGTGATTCGCTGTAGAAACCCCAAAAAGCTCTCACAGCAACACAGAGTACCACCACGCCTATGTGGCTCTGTATACACACAACGACACGGGAAAAATGGAAATAAATTGGTGATTTACAGGAACTGCTTAGGGTTTGTTTGGGAATTTACTGAAACTGCTTAAGGCCTTGTTTGGTTCTACTTGAAAACAAAAAAAAACTAAAGCAACCATATCCATAATGAAGCTGTTGCGAAAACGCGGTTGGTTAACACAGGTTACGTGAGTGGGAAGAGGTCTCAGCTTCGATCTCCACTAAACACACATTTGGGGAGATGTGAAATTTTTAACCTGTAAACAAACCTAAGCAACCATATCCATAATGAAGTTGTTGCGAAAACGTGGTTGGTTAACACAAGTTACGTAAGTGGAAAGAGATCTCAGCTTCGATCTCCACTAAACACACTCTTGGGGAGATGTGAAAATTTTAACCTGTAAACAAACCTCGAATGAGAATTAGTCTGAGTGTGGTCAAACGGCTTAAAGGTGTCAACCGCCAAAGTGTGAGCTCACTCTAGAATCCCATGATTTAGACCGGAAAATAAAATCAAGCATCATATGTAGTCTATTATTAAAATTCATATTTTCACACTATTAAAATGTTAATGTATCATGCAATACATACGTTACAATTTCATTTATGTAAGAAAAAGAAAATGATGCAAGAGTCTTGCCATGAATTAAGAGATGCGTAATCTTTGAAAAATGACTTATTTCACCCATCCAACACTTCAATCACGTACAAGTCTCACATTTTTTTTATCGGTGTGCTTGACACATGCACCCAATTATGAGTTTTTTAAATTGACACCCCCATCACATGTATGTATTTTTCTTCCACATGTCGATCGCTGCAGGTATGTCCATCTGCAACTAGGGCTAGAGAACACATGTAGAGACATCATAAATAGACCCATGCCTAGATGGCTAGATCAAAACCAAGTGAAAACCTATTAACAAAATTATTTTTTTAGTACTGGAAACTCAATCCGTTATGTATGATCCTTTATTGAAATTCTACATATGGTATCTAAGATGGTTTTGGCTTGGGCATGCCAACCCATATTTGTTGTCTCTTTTCTTGGTCCACATGTAGAGTCTATTGTGTTATTCAACTTACACATAAAAGAAAATGTTCACACATAGAAAGAATGTTAACACACCACCACTTGGTATATTAGTTGGACCATTCACCTACCAAGATAAATTTTTGTATTAGACTCAAGTTTAACATATTACTAGGGAGAGAACCCGTGCGATGCACGGGTATGCATATAATTTTAGTTGATTTTATAATTTGTGTCTAATTTGCATAAAAAATTGCATACAAATGGCCAAAGCATTTTCTTTATTTTGAAAGTTGCAGACAAAGTCATGGCAGCCCATTGCTTTGAGTTGTTATGCTCTAACCCCCTCAACTATTTCTCTTAGCTTGCTTTGTCTCTGTGATGGGTCCGGATCGAGTAAAAACCCACCACCAGGGAAATTTTAGAATAAAAGGTGAAGATGTTGAATTCGTTTATTTTTATTTGGACAACATAAAGGAAAGCTTGAGTTGTAAACTTAGTCCCACATTGAAAACTTGAAACAAACATGAAGTGAGAAAGTGATATATAAAGATAAGACATTTGATCAAAAGTCTCACATCGAAAAAATGAAGACTTGATAGAGTTAGCAAGTTCTGTATAAACCAAACAAATCTATGCTATAATCTAAAGCATATTAGTGATTGCTACAGTGATTACTATTAGTCATTGTTATTAGTTAATGGGTGATTTTTTTTGTAACCGACGGTAAATGAAATGACATTTGTCCTAAAAGCAAGGAGAATGCTTCAAATTGTTAAAGTTAATGAGGTGACAAACTTCTAATGCTACCTCACCAACGTTAACATACATATATATAGATTTTAAAATTTTGAATTAACTTATTGCATCTCACAGTTTCAAATTAATGTATTAGAGTTTTAAAGTTATTTAAGTTTAATTGTATTTTTTAATTTACTTACCTAATTATAATTTGTGTATTGTAATTACCATATTATAGTTTTATAATTATATATATGTACACACACATAAGCTAAACTACCTACAGAGTCCCTCAATTATTAGGAATCGACCAATTTAGTACCTCAATTAAATAAACTTCAAAAAAGGCCCCTCAATTATCATAAAAACTACCAAAATGAGTCGTATCGTTAAAATCCGTTAAGTTGTCCGTTAACTTCGCTTACGTGGCATTAAAATTAATTTTAAAACAATTTAAATGTTTATATGGCACTGATGTGGCATGAAAAAAGTTTAAAATAATGTGTTCAACCTTGATGGGTAAAAATTAAATTTTTAAAATTTTGAGGGGTTAAATGAAAATATAAAAAATTATTTTTGTTCTCTCTCTCTCTCAACTTTCGAGATCCACCACACCACCGTAAAAAAATTGCCACCTCCTCTATCTTTCACATTGACGGTGCTCTCTCTCTCTCTCTTTTTCCGACAGCCGAGCTTTGCGAAACCATTAAAAAAATTTGGCACCGCATCAACCGATGTCTCCAACTCAGATCTAGCCGCCACCGGCCATGGTGAGGCCTGCAACCACCAACTACGCCACAACATTTGCAATCGTCCATCGTCTCCATCGGTGTAGTCGTCTACCACCACATTACAGGTGCAACTCGTTTTCGCCTCCTCTCTCTTCCTTAATCTATTTTCCACAGCTAGATTGACTGTAATTTTTCTCTTCTTTAGGTTTGGTTTGTTTGGTGGATTGACTATATTTTGGATTTCTTTTATTTGTTTTAATGATGTAACAATGGATGAAGAATAAATTTTTTTTTTTGTAAATGTAATTTAGAGTTTTAGATTGTTGGGTAAAATGGTTCCAGACCCCCTGGACTTGCATGAATTTTAGATTAGGTCCCTATTTAGGGTTTTCCCTTGTGGAGCTCCTTGGACTTACCAAAAATTATGGTTTAGGTCCAATTGATCGGTTACAACCAGTTTTGCACCGTCACGTCAGCATCCACGTC
>JAYMTK010003544.1:0-12161 GCA_036897405.1 Pelargonium myrrhifolium | reverse complement strand
GCGGAGGTTGTGAAAATGACCGCTTCTTTTTTTTCGTCTTTTTGCAAGTTAACTGATGTATTTAGTAACGTGATATTAAAAAAATCTAACAGGGTAGTAACATGATACGAAAGGGTAGTAACATGTCAAATTCGAATCTAACAGGATAGTAACATGTAATTTCCCCTAAATTTTTAATCTTTGCTTCAAAAGCTTCCTAGTGCTCTTTGGTAACTCAATTCTCATTACCTAACTGGGATAAGTTGTGAGCCTTTTGTTTATTGCTGTGAAAATGGCTGTTGCATTTGCATTTCATTGATGGAACTAGTGTTACAGAAGTTGTGGTGCACCACAAAGTGGTCACCTATAGGAGCAAGAATACAAAAATGGAGTTGCGGGGCGAACCCTACCCCATACTCCCATTTACCCCTAACCCGCCTTTTGCTCTCATTTTTCACTGGGTGCAGCTTAAAAGGTGAGTTAGGTTGTGGCACTTTGGCCTGCTAATTTTCAGATTGCAAGCCAGGTGAAGCTATTCTGATATTGTTTGTGCCATATAATAAAAATTCTGCTGTATGTTAAACAATAACATAAAACACATCTCAAAAGTCAAAATAGATGATATTGAGAAATTTGAATTATTTATTAGGGGTCTGAAATGGAGGCCCAACGGCCGATGAGCTATACAATAAGGGGTAGCTCTCCCTTTTTTCCATAACCCCTCCCCACCCCATCCCACCTAATGATATTCAAACTCACAACCGTTGGGCTGTCCCCTAGGAGACATTAAGAAATTTGATTGTTATCCACATCTTCTGGTAATTGTTACCAACATGTTTTTCCTCGTTAGAAATACCTTATTGCTCCTAAGTTTGTAATTGTTGGGTTCTAGAGTTGCTATGCCTTTCAAACGTGTCTCACCATAGTGCACGTCGAACTGGGTGGACATTGCTCAGCCTCAGCCTTTAAAACTCTGTCTCACTATAGTACTGTTGATATATGGGTGGAGTAGATTCGAACATCATTAGAGCTTGATTATCAGTATTTAAAATAAAAATAAAAACCTTATAGTGTAACTAGATTTCAGAAATTAAAGGTTGAAAACATTTGAAAAATGAGGTTATGCTCTAGGTTTACTTGTAACAGGCATTTGTGAGTTGGAGACTAGTATTCTTTTCGGTAATTGTATCAGGTAGAACTGCCATCCCAGATTTTGACTCATCAGGTTGCCTAGGAAAGTTAGCTTATGTACTTGGTGGATGGAATAAATCAAAAGTTGCTTAGCGGTTAGGGCACAAAAAGAAAGTTCAGAACAATAGAAGATGGATGTACTAGAGTCGAAGATTTAAGTCAAGACTTCCTGTCTCTGCCTGTGGCTCTGGTAGTTGTGTATCCAAGCGAAAGCTACCTGGCCACATCATATCCATTGCATCCTCTACCATGAAAGGTGCCCATGCCATCCCAAATCCTGTACCTGTGCCGCTAAATCTTGCTACAATTGGAGATTCATCTCTGCTTGGCTTGTGAACAAGTGAGTGGGGGTGGACGCCGAGTGACCGAATTGTAGTGCTATTGATAGGGTAACCCATCATTCTCACCATCCTCTGGGATTGATATCTTCTCGCTTCACCTCTTTCCCTCTTGTGAGCATTCTGGTGACCCCCCAATGCCTGTGAGCTGAAGAACTTCCTCATACAGAAGTTACATGAAAAAACCTTACCAGGAACTGGGCTCGATTGCGAGTCAGAACCTCCAGCTGTCAAGGGTAAATTCACACCCAGGCTCAGATTAAGCCACTCGTCTGGATTATCTTCTTCACCTTCAGTTGCTTCATTGTTGTAGTTGTCACTGATTTTTGATGTGCCGGCCTGTTCATTTGATGTTATTCCACTTGCTTCTTCTCCCTGGAAGATCATTCTCGAGTCTATCAGGAAAAAAATTGAGGTAGTCAAATAGGAGGATTTGTGGAATAGTTGTAGCTGACTCTTAAAAGGGCTTTTAGATAGAATTGGAAGGATGGGAATAAATGGAGAGAGGTTGGTATCGAAGAGAAAGAAGGTAAAGGTTGGCTTCTTTTATTTTATCTCGTTAGAATTTCTTGGCCCACCCCAAGTGATGCTCTCACAATTTCGGGGACAGTGGTGATGTCATCTTTCTTTACTGTTGCGTTTGTCGTGCTTAGGATTCTCCACTTTCATCTTTCTCGTTACTTTCTCTCCTCAAATCATACCAACTTTACTTGGTTCTCTTTAAGAGTAATCAGAGCAAATACAACGTTGACGAACTAACAGTAATTCCATCTCTAGTCATATTTGCAATCTACTTTTTTTAAAGTGCCTGCCACTAATTCTTCTCACCCACTAAATCGATCTTCCAAATCCTGTTACTATTGTTTATTCTAGATGTGGAATATATGTTTATTTTATTACATGTTATTTCTGGAACCATTTAAAGCTATAGTTGCGATCAATTTGAGATATTGGTAATGCATGAATGGTTTGCTGTTGCTGATAGTGTAGTTGATAGGTGATACTATCCAAATCAGCATGTTGTGCAGTTTGCGATTAGTGCACAAGTTAGCTTGTTGTTTTCAGAATCAAATAGTTACTGTGCTTCAATTTACCTCTTATTAACATATTTGATTGTTCTGTAGTAGACTCAAGTTGCGTGGCCCGAATTGGCTGTTGAATGAGAAAGGTTATGTCGATGGTAAGTGACATGATCGAGCATTTCACGTCTTCTTATATTTGAGTTTTGAATTGATTTGGAATGAGAAATGTTATTGTCGATCGTAAGCGACGTGATTGAGCATCTCATCTGTTTATATCTGATTGTTGAGATGGTTTTCACATGATGCCTTCTTGCATACTACAATTGAATTTCATTTCACGGTAGAAAAGCTTTTGCATGTAATCAATAAAAATCTTTCATGTCGAGTAGGTGCATAAATAATAGAGAAGGAGATTGATTGAAGACAAAAAATAATTATCGATATGGCACCCACAAGATAAGACGTAAGTTTCTGTCTAACGGAGTGAATGATAAGCTTGAATGCTGGATGCAGCTATTGAACTGAGTAGTGGTGGGGTTTGTTTATCTTTTAATGCCTTTCTGATTTGATGTTCTGTGGGGGAGAAAGAGGAAATGGGTCCCCGGAAAATGACAATAATGGTGAGAAAGGTTCAGAGGAGATAGAATGGTATCTTTACCATTTTCTATAGTGTCTCCTTTTGAGCAATTGTATCTGTGTGAGTGTCTTCATGTTGGGTCTTCTTGGTGTTCTTTTTTAAACATGTAGTGGGCATTGCATATAAATAATCTTATTAGACTGTGCATTGAGACCCACTTGTGTTTGTTTTTAGTGTTTTGTTTATGGAGAAGATCACTTCCCCATGTTCTCTATTGTGAAACTGTGATTTACCATTAGGATTCGGTAAATTCCGAATGTTCATTTATATCCTGAACTTGAGTCTTGTTTGAGTATTTGACAAATGTGCAAGTAAATTGTTGTATTTTGATCGTAAAATTATGATTCACCATTTTCAGAATTTTTATGAATCCCTATCTTGTATGTTACTGAGACCAACTTTTATTTGTGTTTTGTTTATATGGATCCATGCTCTCTATGGCAAAATTGTGATTTACCACTAGGTTTCGGTAAATTTTGAATGGTAAGATATATCCCGAACTTGAGGCTTGTTTGAATATTTGACAAATGCGCAAATAAATTGTCGTCTTTCGATGGTGAAATTATGATTCACCATTTTCAGAATAGTTTTGAATGCCTAGATCTATCACCTATCCCTATCTTGTACGCTATTGAGACCCACTTTTATTTGTGTTTGTTTATATGGAGGAGACGAGAGAAATTCACTTCTCTATCCTATCTGTTGTGAAATCGTGAAATTCTGAATGATTAGATATATATCTCTAACTTGAGGCTTGTTTGAATATTTAACAAATGCACAAGTAAATTGTTGTCTTTTGAATGTGACATTATGATTTTTGGTTGAAATTTTGAATGCCCTACACATAGGTTTGATTGAAAGATTGGACAAATGTGAGGTAAATTGTTGTCTTCTGTTGATTGCATGGTCTTATTTTATGTTATTAAGATATGGTTGGTTATTACTAGGAAAGCTAATGCCTAATTTTCTTTAGTGCCAAAATGTTCAAATTTGTTTATGTCAAAATTAGGGTTAGAGTTGACAAATTTGACCCGAACAAACATTGATCTACATTTTTCATGACTTTGGTTGTATATAATAGACTTGATCAGTTTTTGAGTGAGACAAATTCGCATATCTTTGTATCTGTAAATTTATTTTTCTTGGGACAATGTCTATTTTCAATTGAATCAATGATAGTGTGGTTTAAGCTTTTTTTATTGCTATATTTGGAGGTTTGCTGATTGCTCCTCACTGAACTTGGAAACTGTTCCTTTTTGCTGAAACTCATGAAGGCTGTTTCTTATCCCAAAGTTTCCATAAAAACATGTATTTTTATTTGGGTAAAATGTATATGCATTCCATGAGTTGTCGTACTCTTTTTTGTTTTGAAACGAGTGTTTATTATTATTATTATTATTATTATTGCTTAAAAATAAGTATTTTTTTTAAAAAAAAACTTGGTCATATATGAATTACCAATAATATTTTGAGGATTTCAATATAATAATGTTGAATTATTTGACGTTAGAATCATCGTAGGGGCGTAAAACTATAATTTTGTTCAACTCGAAGTGAAAAAATTAGAAATACAAGGATAGAAACCAACTAAAGAAGAGAGAGTTTGAGATGTGCAAAAGTCTTTCTCTTTTCATTTTGACAATTGCGCAAGCATGACATACTTTAGGACATTAAATCAAAAGTTGGGTGATCCGAGGAAAATTAGACTTTTAATGAGTTTGGCGCCGGTTGTGTACTGCAACACTTGCTATAATGGTGTGTTTCATGAAATTCAGTGCGTGACTACTCTTTTAGTTTTGCGGTCAACTCTCTCTTAGTCTCTTATCATAAGTTGAGTCTTTAAAAGAGTTACTTAGATGATGTGGCTTCCGATAACGTATTTCTTCTACTAACAAACTGATCGCTAATAATTTTGGTAGATAAGACTTCCAGTGACGTATCTACTAACACACTAACCACTAATAACCACTTCTCAAAAGACAATGGTGGGAGCAGTAATGTAATAGGGAAAAGGAGGCACAAGTGGAAGTAATGGACAACAATGGCAACAAGGGAACTTTCTAGATGAGCTTGGTGTGGTTGATATCAAATGGTTGGAGATAAACATGATGCTCATGATGATTGATGAGTGGTCATTTGTAAGATGAATATGATATGCCCATCATTTTTTTTCCTCTTGAACTTGGGCTTCTAACAAGTTTAAAGATGAACAAAGAGAAAGGGAGGATGAAGAGTCAACATCTTCCCAAAGTAAGCTTTTTTGTTGGTTGCTTGGTCATTCCCACTTTCTCCTCTCTCTTTGATTTTTCATTGCATTGTTTGATTTTGTGATAATAATAATTGAGAGAGCTTTTTTGTTGGTTGTTTGGTCATTTCCATTTTCTCCCTTTCCTTCTTTTTCTTTGTTGTTTAATTCATTGTCATGTTTGATTTTGTGAGTAATAATTGAGAACATCAACACTCGCGAGATCTCAAGCTCAAATCTCATTAAAGATCGCTGGAAAAAGAAAAGTAATAATTGAGAGCTTTACTTTCGCTGCTAAAAAAAGATGCATACCATCTTCAATGATTTTTAAAGATCCATGCATACCTTCAAAAGGACCCAAAACAATTTACTTGTGTGTACTTCTTGGTATCAATGTTTTATGAATTGAAAGTTGTGACTAAGTACTAATTTTATTTGGAATTCTGTTTCATGTCAGGTAGAAATTGTTTTCTGGACTTTAGAACTATAATCTCAAAATTTCAATACAATTGTTGTGTTTTTTTTTTTTTTTTTTAATAAGCTAGCGGCAAAGAATAGGGTGCTAGCTTGTGCTTGGGTTTAGAAACCGAAATCGATAAATCCCTTACTCAAAACGCCAACACACCTTAGTTTAGGACTAATAATTTGAGTTTAAATCTACGAACATCTGAAATTCAACCTGTTTAAAATCGATTTGATTTGATTGAACAAATTTTTATTCAAAGCACTGAATGCAAAATTATACAGTAAAAATATTAATTAGAATGGATAAATGTGCACATATCCACACAATTTACACTAAAATTTGATCCAAACATATTCGAACATTTTTTTAATTCGGATTCAAATTAATCTTTATCAATTTGAACGCATACAAATATGATCCAAAATTTAAATTATCAACTCTATTACTGATAAGATTCTCTTCTCTTTTTTTTCTTTTTTTTTTTCCTCTTTTTTCAACACAATGACTATGACAAAAAGCACATAGTGCTGCTAGTGATCACTCAAATACCAAATATATTTCATAAATAAGTGTGACTCCCAAGTCATTTGCATAAAAGCAACCCACTTGTGTAGCCATATCCACATAGATTTGTGTGGTTTGGTCACTAACAGTAAGGAGCAATACGATACGCTGATTGCGGAGCTCATGATGAGATTTTTTATTAATGTATCAGAATTCGGAATAATGAACTCATAATGATATAACATAATACTTTGCGATCTATAAAACATTTTTATCTTTCAAGTTCGATCAATATATCAGGACTATAGAACAAGACAACTTTTTCAATTCATTAGTTTCGTGAAAGGTTAATATTGTAATGTGTCGTGTTCGTGTTGGGACTGTAAATCAAACCACTTGTCTAAATGTCTAAGGTACAACTATCTGAACTGAGTCAATCACGTTTCTCTATTATCTATTTCTCTATATATATCAAGATGACAGAACAAGGATTACTTTTCCTGACCCACTAGTTGTGCAAAGGGGTAATATTGTGCGTGTCGTGTTCATGTTATAACTGTGAATCACACAGCTTAATACATGATGAAGGTTAAAATGGTAATTTTGTACAATTAAGTTATAGCCTAAGTTAATCACTTTACTCTCATGTATACCTCTCTCTATAAAACATAGACTGCACAACAGATATAACTTTTTTGACCCATTAGTTATGCGAAGGGGCAATGTTGTTGGAATTGTGAAATACAGAGACTTGTTTACAGGATAAAGGTTAAAAGAGTAATTTAGTACTATTATTAAACATTGTTATTAAGGCAAAGACGACTAAGGGAAGCAGGGAATGAGAATAGCACCAACTCACCTCACCTCGTCTGTCGTTTAAGGCAAAGACGACAAGGACACCACACACCAACATTATCATTTAACGTGTTAGTTCGTTCTCAACATATTAAGCGTGATTACTAAATATGTCGTGTTTGGATCAACACACAACACATGTTCAAACTTTAAAACACCACGAACATAACACGTTGATATAAATTTTCAGCTCTGATTCCATTCCCAAGAAGCTTCAAATTTCAGCTAGAAATGAATTAAGAGATAATTACATGTTACTACCATGTTAGATACACATTTTGCATGTTATTACTCTAAACTTTTTTTCGTTGCACATTACTACCCTGAACTACAAAAATTTCATTATGTCAATTAACTTTAACGGAATTTGACTATATAAAAAAGTTTAGGGTAGTAACGTGCAAAATGTGTATCTAACAGAGTAGTAACGTGTACAAAAAATGAAAGGTATTTAACAAGATTTAACTGACGGAGAATTTAACGGATTAAAAAAAAGATAGTTCATAGTAGTAATATGCAATGACATGATAGTTACGTGTAAAATGCGTATCTAACATAATAGTAACATGTAATTATATCATGAATTAAATAACAGAACGTATGTATATGGACAACTGAGGTATCGAACAAAAAAGGAAACTGTGTTCATGTGAATAACTTTTGTTGGTCTTCCCAAGTGTGTACTTTCAGAATGAAACCTAATTGGACAACTTGTCTATCTTAAGTTTGCTCCTACAGCAAACTACCCAGGTGGGCCAAGATGAATGCAACTTGCAGCATCGGATGTGCTCGTACTCGAACTCACGACACAGGTACCAGAAATCCAACCCGCGTTTTTCGCAGGTTCGGGTCGCCTAAAATGGACCCAATTATATTCAAGTCGGATTTTGTCCAGGGAAATTACAACACCCCTTATTGTTGCGGGTCAATGTCGAGTTAGGCTAGAGCTAGCAATTCGGGTTGGGTTTTCTAGGTTCGGATTCAAAAATCCTAATAGATCCTGAACCTAAAAGGGTGTGGGTTTTGGATTCTGCACGCAAAATTTGCAAGGTTGCCCGACCCGAAAATGATCTGGCCTATTTTATGAAACCTGGACCCAAAAAGGAACTTGCAGTAGCATTTCTCATACTTGTTCAATAACAAATTTGTGCCATTAAAAGACGCTCAAAAGCAAAATGCACATAAAAAAGTTTCTATATTTCAACCCGAAAAACAAACAAAAGTACAAAACCCATAAACATCTTGCTTTGCGGTTATTGCTCCCGGATTTTGACCATGCATATAAAATAGTTCAAAAGATCAGATATTGATGTGAAAATGAATAACAATCCTGCTAGAAACCGATCCTCTGACCGTTTGACATAAATCCAAGCGCCACCAAAACAAACACACCCGCATAAAAGTTGCACAGGTTGTTAAATTCGAGAGTTCGTTATGGAAAATGCCGTGACACTTATTGTAAATATTCCAGCTAAAATGCATATATTATCAAAGGACCTTAGTCTCAATCTTTGGATACCTCTAAAATCTTGATGCACTTGATGTGATGATCCGAAAACCCTTTCAAGTACCTGCGGCAGTAACACATAGTCATGCATAAGTAATCAAATAGAACAAGTGGTAATGAGATTTTAAAAAGAACACAGCACAATTTGGTATTGAAACTCTTTTGTGCTACCAAGGACCTGAATGGCTTATTTAAAGTAGAAGGACTAAAACAATGACTTTTAAAAAGTTTAGGGATCTAGAGGGTATTTGTTTAAGCTATAAGCCGGTCAAACATGCTTATAAGCATTAAAAATACTAATTATTTCTACATAAAATTTGAGATTTTAAATTATGCGTTCATCGTAAAAGTAAAATAAATAAATAAAAGAAAAAAATGAAAGAAAAACAAAAATCATAACTTTGTATTTTAATTTTCAATTTTAATCATTTCTTAAACATTTTCATGCAATTTGTTAAAAAGAGCGAGATTTTGTTTTCAAATCTTCACCAAAAAATATTATCAAATATGTATGTTATAATCATTTTTACATTATTAACTGGTTATCAGCACTTTCTTATCAAACAGTTAACAAATTATTGTTAAAAGGAGCTGAAGCACAAAAAGTGCTCATTAGCTCTACGTGCTTATCAACACTTTTTTAGAAGATAATCCAAACACCCTCCTAATTGACCTTGAATACTTTTCAGATTAATAATTATATCCATCACAAATCAGCTCCAGAAAACATTCATATTTTGATGATTCTAGCAAAAAGAGAACGAGTTAAATAACATCTTACTGAATAATCTGGCTGAACATGATAAAGCTCTCTGTGTGATCTCAGTCTACCACCATCTGAAGTGTGCGTAGCCACGATTATGGACAGCCGTTCCGTGAAGAGTCTCCTTCTTCTTGCGCACAGAACCCCTCTTCTGGTAAGCATCCATAATCTCGGTATACAAACATTGTGATATGGATGACGTTCTGCGTTTATGCCTATTCTTAGCTGCTTCAACGATCCAGCGAACTGCTATGGTTTGTTGGCGATTCCTGGATACAATCTTTGGGACATCATAAACAGTACCTCCTCTACTTACCCTACTCACTTCACATACGGGCTTCACATTCTCCAAGGCTTCAGTGGTGATTTTGATTGCATCATCTTCAGTCTTAGCCAAGAGATGAAGAGTTTCATAAAAGATACCACGGGATTTAGTTCTTTTACCTCCTTTCATGGGAAAGGAAATCAATCTCTTCATCAGATGTTTTTGCTCACCACCCATGGCCCCCATATAGGTGAGAAATTCTGAGGAATTATTAGCCCATTTATCTTTCTTGCTCACTTTCTTTCGTGTCCCTTCTGATGCTGTATCACCTGATTCTGTTGAGATTCTACAAGACAACAACAAACCCTACTAGCATAAGAGTTTAGTGAAACAAGCACATCGTTAAAGTTAGATTCTTCAAAAAGTAGACTAAATGAAGCATTTTGAACTATGATCTGGAGTACTGATTCGATGCGAGATCTTGGAATAACTACAAAACCCATTTTCATCACAACTGTTTAAGGGTGAAAGTTACAGTCAATGATTTTTTAGGTCAAAATATGGAGAAGTATCTATTTCTCGGAAATATAGAGAAACAATTATATACATACATACACATAAATTTGATATTTCTTAGCGTTCATACAATTCATAACATAAATTTGTCATTTCTTATTGTTCACAAAGTTGAGAATATAAACATTTCTTAGGGTTCATGCGATAGACGCGTAAAATTTCAACATTTCTTAGTGTTCATCCTAGATCTCAACCGCTCAAAGCTTATACTTCCCTTCCCTTCACCTCAATTTTCTCTTTTAACATAAATTTGACATTTCTTATTGTTCATTAAATCGATAACATAAACATTTCTTAGGGTTCATTCAATAGGCACTTAAAATGTTGACTTTTCTTGGCATTCTAATTTGGTTTTCCATCATTTTCTCAGCAGTTCAAAGCTTCTACTTCCACTCTCCTCAACTTTCTCTTTGACAAAAAGGTCATAATCTATAGATACTCTACAAATTTCTAAACAAACAGGGCGATAACTATAGATATTCTACGAATTTCGACGATCTCGTAAACTGAGAATCTAAGATGTTCACTCTGCTGGATCACAGCAAATAAAAAATCATGATTTGCAATTTCACTTTCCTTGCATTTCTCAGCAAACAAACAAAGCGATTGGTTCGGGTTTGGGATGAAATACCTGCGAGAGAGGATGCTAGAGGTGTCGCTAGTCGGAGGACGGAGGAGGGGCAGTGGCTGCGACGAGCCGAGCCACGAGGCCCTCGCGGCGGAGACCAGAGAGCGCGACAGAGATCCACAGCGCAGAGCCATAGCTCAAAGAAACACAATCTCCACCGAGAACGGGACGGGTTAGGGTTTTGCGGAGGGTTTGGTTTGTGAGCTGTTGCGAGTAACAATCAGAACTAATAGGGAAGAAGGGGCAAAGTGCAAATACTGAAGAAGTTTTGGGCCTCATTGAAAAATCAGTCAACAAAGCAAGGGTATATTTTCAATTTAACATAATATGTCCCGTCACGTGGAAAGCTATTTACAAACACTCAATAAGATAAGTGGTTAATTTCAGTCACTCTTAAAATCTCAAGTTCGAACCTCGGTATTTGTACGCTTGCTAATAATAAAAGCTATTTGATCTCAAACGAACATAACACAATTTATGCGTATTGATCTCAAATGTAATATGTCAACACGATTATTAAACGCCAAATGTTAATATATAATGTTAGAGTACCATTACTAAACATGTCACTATTAATTTGATAAACAATTCAATATATTTGAGAAGGGGTTCCATTCAAATTTTGGATCGGATTTGGATTAAAAATGAGTAATCTAAATTTGATCCGCCAAAAGTTCAAATCAAATAAGAAAAATTCGAATTTTTTTAGTGTAAATTGAGTGAATTTGTCTAGATCAATATGATCCGGTTCATATTTTTATATGAATAATCGGATCTATCAAAAATTGATCTGACTAGATTTTAAATGCTTACGTTGTATGACTTGTTTCTTTTGTGTTCAATTTTTTACTTAAATAAAGGGCCTTGAAAACAATGTTCATTATTATGTGATACATCATAAGATCTTAAGTTTTCTACAAAAGGTAATTGCACATGAACCTCCCGTACTTTACACGTTTTGCGCATGAAAGTTTTATTTTAACTTTTGACTACCATGTACTTTACACGTTTTAGACATGATTTTGCTTTGACTTTTGATTTTGAGTTTTTCGTCGGGTTTTTTAAAATTACGGCAAGCCTATAAAGTTTTCGGCGATTTTTTGCAATTTTCGACGATAGTTGGTCGCCGAAAACTTCAAACATTCATGTGTTCTTGAATGTTGAAGAAGGGCAAAATGAGCATTT
>JAYMTK010003543.1:0-12161 GCA_036897405.1 Pelargonium myrrhifolium | reverse complement strand
GATGACTCCGGCGAAATCTCCGACGACTAGAGGTTAGGAATGATGGAGAAGGAGGTTAAAATGTAAATAAATGAAATTATAAAGGGTAAAATTGTAAAATCACATTTTAAAAATAATTTTTATTTTTAACGGTGTTAGGCTGGTTTGACGGATTCCGTTAGTTTATTTAATGGCAGGGACTAACGTGGAACAAAACAAAGATAAAAGGGACCATGAATGAACAAAGTAAAGTTCATGGACTAAAATAGAACAAAATGGATAGTTTATAAACTAATACAGATACCATTAATTTATAAATTCCTTGTTATCATATTTGTATTCACTGCAAAATTAAATTAAGTGTAGGATTGTATTGCCATTTTCTTAATTTGAAATTGGCCTCTAAATATTTATTGACTTTCTTTTTCGATCCATAGTTTGAATTCATAGCTATGTATATTTTGAGGATGGTGTGAGAAGAAAGAAATATTGGTAATAAATATAGCTAGGTACTAGGGAATATCAGAAAACGATATTGATCCAACATTTACACCATATTTCTTTGTTCAAAGTCAAAACAATATTATATATTGCTTCATATCTTTGGACCACTCGTAATCGAAACAGCTTTGGATTCACTTACATTTTCCCCACCTGTTCCATGCCATGTTCTATCTTCTCTGTATTGCAATATTTTATTTTATTTTACTATATAAAATTTCAATATCCTATTCTAGGACGGTTGACAATATTTTTTTAACTATTTATTTTGTTTCTCATTGATTCAAAATTCATTTTCCGGAATTTAATCTTTAGATTTTATGATTTGTTCAAATTTGGACACATATAACAATCGGTGGTGACCACATGACGTTTAAATGAGTTGGATAAAATCATGAGATTGATTTAGAACAAAATTATATATAATGTATTTTAATTATACAATTTTTCTTTTAATAATATTATCATTTCTTTTTTTTTTGAAGAATAATATTATCATTTCTAAATTAGCTATTTTATATACCACATGGTTGTCACACCAATATTGATTTTCTATATAAAAAAATTCACGACAATGTTGCGACTTAGTCGAATTTGAAACAAAACAATATAGTTGGAGGAACAAATTGGATCAACATAAATAGTTTAAAAAACAAATTATAAAAACTAGCATTTTTTCTGTTTTTAAATAAGTGCGTGTTTATTTATTTGAGATAAGAACACAATTAATAATCAAGGGATGCAAATGAAACATTTCTTGATAACTAATTCATATATAAAAAAAAAAAAAAAAGAGAGAACAAATTTTGATACCTGTGGTGTGGCTATTTCCCCAAAAAAAAAAAAAAAAGAAAGAAAAAGATACCTGTGGTGTGGCATTATATCAAGAAGCCCACATTCATAAATATAGATAGACAATTTTTTATGGCCCAAAACGAAAACCACCAGGCCTTTATTTTGTTATTGGCCCAAAATTCAGATGTGGAAAATTAATCCAGATCGTTCTTTTATATGGGTAGGCCCAGCCCAGTCCAGCCTAAATGTTGTATCATTGATAAACAAATATCTGATTCAATAGGACATAAAAAACGTGTAGCAATCAATTAAGGAATGAAGGAGCAAAAACAGGAGCATTTGTGGACCATAAATAGATTCAAAGCTACATAAATAGATAGACAAACATAAACAATATTCCAATAATTAAATGTGATGGAGTGTTATAGAACGGTCCACGTTCAAATAAGAACATCACTCATAATATAAATATAAAGTCGTGGCCTTCCAAATAATCCCAATATTAGCTAAATTGAGATGATACTGTTTGATGAGTAGACTAAACAATGCAAAACCAGAATATGACTATGTGACCGACCAAATGCTTACTAACTATTTATTGGACGTTACTGTGTTGTGCTCACATTGCATTTGAATTTGCATGTGATTATATTAATTCAAATAATTATTCTAAATGCACGTTTTTTATTCTGAAAAGCCCGGCCCAACAAGGAGCGGGCCCTACATTACATGATCCAACTTTTTCAACGAAGCATTCAATTTAAGGGCTAAATGGTATTGTAACATTTTTCTGATGGCTGAATTTTTTTTTAATGGGAAAAAATTTACTGTTTTATAACAAAGTTGTTGATATAAGTTGAACAACATTATAACCCAATGACACGCCTATCCAATCCAAATTAAGGATGGCAATGGGGCGGGTTTAGGACGCGTTTTGAATCCCCGTCCCCCAACCCCGCCATGTGCCCCGTTCGGGGATCTCATCCCCGCCCCCATACCCCGCCTCGTTTGTCCAATTTTATGTTATTTAACATATACAAATTCTCAAAAATTTATATTTTTTTTTGTTTTTTGAAAATATTAAATAAAATTTGAGTCACATATAACATAAAATATTATTTATTTGCATATACTTTTAAATTGAATTGACTACAAAATTAATATTATCATATTTAAGTACTAAAATAAAAGTATTATTTATTTAATATATCGAGTTCGGGGTGGGGTGGGGTGGGTTATGGTTACCCTTTCCCCGCCTCGTTCCCTGATCAGAGAATTTTTTCTTATCCCGTCCATGCGCCGTGCCTCGGAAAAAATCCTCGTCTTGTGCCCCGTTTGGATTGGGGACATCGGGTCCCCATCGGGTTCCGGTTACATTATCATCCCTGATCCAAACTGTCGTACACAAAACTCGATGCCCTAACTATATGATAATCAACCCGATTCACTTACCTTGATCCTTTTCTCATGTCAAAATTGATGACTGCGAATTTAAACTAAATATGGAACAACTCAGGGGCACTAACATACGTTTCCCTCCTGATATGAATTACATTGCCTGCTATACCGAAACAATACCCGACACTACACAACCATGAGCATCAAAACCCACGACCAACCAACTTAATCCTCCTAAAACCTACTTGACTCCCCATAAACTGACGTGGGGCCGCCTCTGCTTGCGGGGCATTCATCCTATCACATCTTTGAGCCTCCACTAGTTCTTCCCACAACTCTAATAAATCTGTCTGAACCCAGGTCATTATGCCTGAACAAAACGCTCAACCCTTTCCATCTTCTGCACCGCTGATTCATTGACCGATCTTCAAAAATCAACGTCTCTCATTCTCTTTAAAAACTTAGAAAAACAAAATGATCACTAAATCTTAGTTCTGATAAAAGCTCGTCACCTTCAAGAAGATAACTTTTTGCTGACAACTAGAATTTCTCATCTTGCTCTGTCCCTAGAGGGAGAGCCTCCTAGGCACACCGTAACTTTTTTGGTTTTCAGATTTATTTTACAAAGATTCAAGTTGTACGTGTAGTTACTTATATAAAGGGTTTAATGTATATCAGTTGACTAACATAAAGTTATATCAGTTGCACTAATAAGGTGGTAACACCTCATTTAAAATTATGGATCCGGACGGGTCGCTCCGCTCCCCCAAATTCACTTGAGTGGGTATAAGTGATTTTAAATGAGGTGTCATCACATCATTAGCTTTATTTATCAGTCAACTGATATAACTTTATATCAGTCAACTGATATACATTTTACCCCTTATATAAATATACTAGTATTTTATTTTGCCATACCCAGTGACCGATACACCCCTGCCCTTACTATTAATGATAAAAAAATATTAGGTTCGTTGTGTACCAAACCCAAACATACCATGTGATCTTAAGTTTGACCTGCTATTTAAGTTACGCACTACTGTTTCTTTGCCCAATACAATCATTTTTAATAAATCAAATCCCTATATATATTTAGTATATAAAAAGTTTGAACTCAATTACAACCCAATTTACAAAATTTCAAAAATAATCAAATGATAACTCTTTCAATATGATTTTAGTATTTTTCAAAATTAGTACAATAATTAAGAATTTTTTGAAATACTATAATCAAAGCGGTTGCAAAATACTCGGAAACATAAAATATATTATACTCGTTTTTAATTTTTGAAAAATTAAAGTCGGATGCGGGAAATGAAGGTACCTAACTTAATTAATTTAAAATTGATAAATAAATAAATGTGCATGTGAAGAAATGTGAGGGTTTCATATCAAATGTCCTTCATTTTTTAGTTATGTTATTTCTATTGCCATGAAAGTGATTTAATTTCTTTCATTTTATAGTAAACCAGCTATTAATGTTTATGCAGACATGGGTGTGTACTGTAGCTGAGTAAACTTTGACCAGCCCAATATCTTGTGGAGAATTTATTTTAATTCCACTTGTAACTGAATACAATTTTTAATGAGAAAATGTTATATTTTAGTCCTCAATTTATTATTTTGCTGTAAATTGGTCTTCGGTTTAATGTTTATTCTAATTTGGTCATCGAGGTAAGGACATTGTAACAATTTGGTCTCAAAATATACTATTTTTTTTACATTAGTCGAACAAGGGTAATTGTCCTTAATTTAGATTGACGCGATAATACTTTTAGACAATTTTTGTTGATTGACGACTACATGGTGATTAAAGTAGCTAAGATCTACAAATGAGACAAATTTAAAACGAAATTATATAATTGAAGGATGTGGTCATCGATTTTATTTAATTTGATTTACTATTTATAAATTTTGTTTCAAAAAGATCTCGTTCATAAATTGAGACAACTTAAGTGACGTGATTATCACGTCGAGAGACAAATTACACAAAAAATCGTCACGTCTACTTAATTTGATGGTACAATTTTGAGTTAGATCAATATAAAATAAAACAAACAATTTGAAAATTTGAAGAACAAATTGAAACAAAAATTAAAGTCACCATCAATTCAAAATAGAATGAATAGTTGAAAGAAGAATTTTTGATCTTTCAAGAAAATATTATCAAAGAAATGAAAAAAAAAATGTTAATTAATTGGTTAAAAACTTAAAATAAGGTTGAGACCATGAGAGAGCCAGCATTTATGTTTCATAACAATTTGCAGATCTCATCTGGAGGATCAATAATGGAAAAATATTTTACATTTTCCAAAGAGAAGTGAATAATAAATTCCAAATCACATGGTGAGGTCAGCATAGCAACCTGACCTTGGTCTCATTCTCAAACGAATACAAATAACTATAATTAATTAATTAATGAAATTTTCAAGCATATGTTTTTGAATATCTGACTGCTCCTCCAAATGATTGCATGTGATCATCACCACCTTAATTAGTTTAAATCTCCAGATATTTCCAATTATTGTATTAACTACAACATGTTATGTTTGATGTTTTTGGTGAACAATAATATATAACAAATTAAAGAGAAAATTTGTATTTTGTTTATTTTCTATCTTTTTTCAAAAATCTAATATGATCTTCAAACATAGAACTAATTACATATATATTAGCAAAATCTGTATTCTATTTGTGAATAATACACCAAAAAGAATATATAATATATAAATTATTATTCAATTTTTTTAGAGCATAGCCTTGGTTAAAATAAAATGTTTTGAATTATTTCACTGATGATTTGACAATTTGTTCTCATCTTAATTATTTATATTAAAATAAAATAAACGATAAACTAGTATTTATTAATTTTACACCACTTATGTTCAATCAGCAGCCAATTAGTGACCTTAGGGAGATTTCATGTTCCAAGAGAAGAAGACATAATAACCCATCTGGTAGATTGATTGGTGAGCATATCTTTTGAATTAATTAATTAAAATCCATACTATCCCTACTCACCACAAGAAAATCTTATTCCTAACATGTATGTGAAGTCAAATAAATTTTCAGTTGTGGTTCAAATACTTCAATCACACATTCAATTCATATTTTCTTTTTAATTAATTCCATTTGTCTTCAACCCTAAAGAAACTCCAATAATTAGTCAAGCCTTTAATTTGCTTGGACCAATGTTAGGGACAAGACCAACACTAACACCATGCTTTTAATAAATTGATAACGATGCTTAAACAAACTAATCCAAAAGCTTGATCAATATTCAAAGAACTTTCAAGAATCATCTAGAGATATATAATGAGGTGGTTAAGTTATGTAATGGACATATTTTTTTCTCTCTTTTTTTTTTTTTATACTGAAAGTTGTCGAAATCCTACTGTAACTTAAGAAACCTTCAGAGTGTATATATATAAAAGCTTGAACAATAAATCAATAGTGTTCAATAAATAGACTTTGCCTCTAAGTGGTCTCCTACACCAACACCGCCAAGAATGTGTTGAGTGGAGATCGATTATGATTCCTCATCCCACTCACACAACTGGATTAACCAACTGCGCCACCCTTAGTGATTATTTTCTCTTTATATTATTTGTAGAAACTGGGCTAACATGGATCATGGAGTCCGTAAAGTTGTAGAACCTCCAGATACGTTCGTACGATCATCAAATAAAAGAGAAACAATATCCACAGAAACAAACACTCAGTAGGGCAAGTGGTTGATTTCACTTTCGAGTTTCGGTGTTTGTATGCATTGATGGTAAAAGAAAAAAAGCAACATCCACAAACGGGTGAAATAAAATGTAAAATTCTAAAACAGGATCAACAAAGAAAAATGGGATAAAAATCGGTAACCAAATTAGCTTTCTTATTGACATGAGAGAATCCAATGCTCCGCTCCCACAAATTCACTTGAGTGAGTGTAAATAGAATTTAACGAGGTGTTATCATCTCATTGGCTTGGTTAAGTTGCAACTGATATAAAATTATATCAGTCAATTGATACACATTTTACTTTTATATATATATATATATATATTTGAGATTGAGGCATCAGAGATTCCCTTTTTAAGGTTTGAGAAGTGGAACATTTGGGTGTTGGAGTTGTAATAAATTTTAGGGGGGAAAAGGGGACAAGAAAGTGTGCGTCACGAGAAACCAGCTAAGAAAATGTGAATAAATGGGTTTGTGTTCTGACTCAAGTGATCAGTCTGGACCTCATAAAATAAAAAGGTGACTTTATAATTGGAATGGAAATGGAACGCCAAAATAGCCAGCCACCCATATATGTCTGCTTATGCTTCTTTTCTTCACAGAAACAGTCTTATCATCAGATGGATCATAGATCGACTAACAAACAAACAACTTCAAAAACTGGAGGAATCCAATAACCACATCTCCTCAACTCTGCTTCTTCTTCGTCCTCGTAATATTGTGTTCTTATTGAGTTTTCATAACACATTCGTACGATCAACTTGCCGTGTTGCAATAACATGTCAAACGTATTGTATAGTGTTGTGTCAAATGTGTTGATTTTATTGAATATAATATGTTAGTCGTGTTCGTGTTAACACAGTTCATAAATATTTTAGCATAATACAAATATAATACGAAACGCACGAGTTGTCAACTCTAATATCAGTATAGTTGTTGGTGTTTTGAGTCTTATGACAAAACAATCATACGGTGGATAAAATGATGTCACAATGCTCTCGTAGAATATGTAAGTTGGGAAAACTTCAAACACTTGAGTGAATACCAAAAGAAAATGTATCATTTTGGTTTCTCAATTATCCATTTTGTTTCAAATTATTCTATATTTTTTAAAAGGTTTAATGTATATCAGTTGCACTAATAAGGTGATGACACCTCATTTAAAATCATAGATCTGGACTGATCGCTCCGCTCCCCCAAATTCACTTGGGTGGGTATAAGTGATTTTAAATGAGTTGTCATCACCTTATTGATTTTGTTAAATTGCAAATAATATAACTTTATATCAATTAATATATATTTTACTTTTTTTTAAATTAGTCCAATTTTTATCGGTGTCATTAAATCAATTTGACGTGACAATTTTTTGTACGCAACAACTATAAAAAGTTACTGTCAATTTTTGTACGTTAAACTTTAAATACAAAAAAAAAAAAAAAAAGGTCATAAAAAAAAACCATACGTACGAAAGCTACAAAACATGGAGATATAAAGTGTATATAAATAGCCACAAAAAATACCACTTCGCACAAACCCTGAACAGAAGCCTCCTCTTCTTCAACCCAATAATTCCCTCTCTCTCTAAACAACTCCACAGCAGAACAAAACAGAGAGACTCACCGATATGGACGAGAAATGGAAGCCATCGAAGAAGGAATGTTCTTCTTCATCAAAATCTCCATTCATGATGAGAAGCTTCTCAACAAAACATTCTTCTTCTTCTACATCTTCCTCTTCTTCAAATAAATCCTCCAATTTCTCCAGAAGCTCTTCAACAAGGTGCTCTGCTTCTTCTTCGTCGTCGTCGTCTTCGAATAAAAGCTCCTCAATTGGCAGAAAATGCAGCAACATAGCGAAAGAACAGAAGACCAAGCTCTACATCATGAAACGCTGCGTTTCAATGCTCATGCCTTGGCACAACAAACACGGCGATTCCTAACAATTGCTACATGCAATGCCTCTGCAACGAATATATATTAATTTAGGTTTGTTATGTTTCCAAACTCCATAAATTGTTCTTTTTTTCTACGGTTTATCAGATTCTTCACCATCAGTACTATGTAATTAATATTTTATAATAATGTGAGTTGAGGCAGATTGTGAAATATATATATAAAGATTTAATTACATGTATGATTTTCTTGAATTCATTTCCAGATTCATAGAAATTAGATCTGTAATATTTGGGAATGAAACTATGAAACCCATTTTTTTTTTATCAGTGAAATTGGTATCAATAAACAGAAATGTGTACTTATTAGATCTGTATTTCCTTTTTCTGATTCATATTCTCAATTTGTTGAAATTGAGCTTTACTCTGGCAGAACAGAGCATCTTCTTGAATCTGATCATGGAATTTTTTTTATTTTTTATTTTTGGGTAGAGTGAAGTGAGAGTGTTGATATAATTAGAATTTAACATTAGTGGGTGGTGTATTACCTAACAGTAACAGCCAAAAACAGATAGGTAGACACATGTGAAACATTGACCCTATGAGCTTTTTTGGGTCCTGTACTCCCTACATTAACATCACTGTTCATCCCAAATTTTCACTGCTTATCTTCCTTTCTTTTTATTTTTTATAATTCAATATCATAAATGAATAAGTCGTTGAAGCGGTGAAAAATGTGTTTCACACTGGTAAAGTATAAGATAAAACGTCTACATATAAGCAATGCAAGTGAAACAGTACTAACAACGCTGACATTTTTAGTAATAATGATCATTACTCACTAGGGGTGTTCATTATTTGGGCGGAGATTGTCTATTATTTTTGTTCAACTAAACCAGACTAAATTGTACTCATTCGATTTTAGTTTATTCTGGTCAATGTAAAAAACATTTGATCCAGCTCGAGTTGGATGCAAAATTTTGTTCGAAACGAATTGTTATTATACATTTACTATGGTACAAAATTGACTAATAAATTATTTTAGTACTCTATAATGGAATTTACACATTATTTATTATTGGATTCACTTCATTTCGACATTTTCTTTTTCAAAACCTATTCATTTAATGCATTTCCCCCTTTTCTTTTTCTCTTCAAATTACAGGGCCAATTGGTCTGGTCCGGTCCAAGACAGATCAATAAGTTTAGACCGATTCATACCTCTAAATACAAAATGTACCCCTCCTCTTCCCCCTTTGTTTTGATATAGAAAGTTGCCGAAATTCTATCTTGCAACGACCTAAGAAACTTTCAAAACATATATTTACAAGCTTAAACAAAGAACCGATAGGGCTTTTGACACCTTACTGCACCAAACCACCACCACCAAGGATGTGTTGAGTGGTGATCGATTCCGAGACCTCATCTCATTCACACAGCTGGATTAACCAATTGCACCACCCTTAGTGGTTCTCTTCCCCCACAGTTAGAGTTACCATTTCCAAGTTTCGGGCTTTCATGTCAAACTTGTTCATATTCGAACTGAACCCAAATGAGGTTCAAGTTCGTCCGAATTTCAAATTACAGTGTAATACGTGCATATTCGCATGAAGCCAACTCAAAAAACATATCATAAATCTAATTCGACTCAAAATTAATAAAATCAAATGAAATTTAAGAGGATTTTCAATTCAAATTGTCATCTCTAGCCGACACAGATAAGCAAAGGAACACAATGATGCATCATTATTGAGTGGAGGGGCCTTGCATTGCAAAGAACAAGCAAACAAAGAGTGGTGTCTTGGCCACCCTTTGTACCTCTTTCACAGAAAACAAACAAACAAGCAATAAGTTAGGCTAATTAATTGAAAGGGAGGAATAGAACATAGGGTTAATTTTGTTACCATGGTCAGAGGTCAATTTATGGTCAACGGTCAACAATTTGAATTTATCTACCGGTAGATGAGTCAGCATCTGATCCGATGCAGGACCATCACCATCACCATCATGGACGATCCATTATTAATATACAGTGGCAGTGCCAGCAGAATCAAATTGTCACTGCATTATAAACCAAAACTAATTAAATTCTTTTGTACTAATTGATACATTTGCTAATTTGTCATTACTCAAATAGTAGTTGAAAATTGCATATCATGGAAGTGTACGAGCAAAGCACCGTATGGATATGTTAGTGTATTCAATTTATAAGTGTTAGTGCATATATACTTGCCAATGCCTAGCTCTAAATCAATATTACATTGGGTATTTAGTTAAATAATATTTATAAAATTTAATAAGTAATTTCCACATTTCTAATTTCTTTAGACATCACTTAGTGACACTCCCGGCCTCAAGACGTTTGAGGTCCAATCATGTGTCTCGCGTCTTTATTTAACTTGTATATAAGGAAACAAACACTCTATTCTTTAATAGAGAAAAAAAAAATTTTTAAACACAATATGCAACATGACCATCACCATCTGTAATCATGCACATTAGAACCCCGTTCGAGAACCCGAAAGTCGGGTGATGTATCGTTGTTTTAGTTATAACGCAACATCATTATCAACCAATCATGTGACTCACATCTTCATATAACCAGTTTATATGAAAACAAACACTCTATTCTTCGATAGAGAAAAAGACTTTTAGACATTCTACACACTAATTTATAATAATTAATTGATTTCATCATTCTTACACTCAAGACGAATAGATGAATTCTAATGCACAATATTTTCACTCGAAACTGCTCATATTTTATAGATATAGCTCTTAAAAAGTGGACTCAAGCCCAAAATTGATGACTACCGTATAAAAAAGAAAGGTGCAACTGGTTGGGCTTTATTGACCCTGTTTTAAAAGCTCATCAATAATTGTACTCAAAACAATTAACAAGCAAACGTTTAGCTACATATTTTTGTAAGGTTTGGGAAACGAATAAGGAAGAGGATGACATATAGTGGTTAGGATTAGTAATAGAATATACATAATTGGATTTAAAAGAAATAACATGAGCTATGATTATATTTTTTTACTTAATCTAAATCAAATCATTTAAATCATTTGAGTAACATAAACATAGTCATTTTCTGGTAGCAGTCCCATTTGAATTGTAGCTTAATTTAATTAAAACAAATAATATTTTAGGTTAGATTCTTAATTTACTCATTAATCAAAAATATAATTAGGATAATATAAATAATAGATATGTCTTTTCAGGTGGGTAGTCAAGATCAGAAGAGGCATGAAGCATGCATGTTTGTTGTATTGGTAGTCACTGATACAGAGTCACATTTCATCTCACCTCATCATTCACCCAATACACCAATTTTTATATATAAATTAAATCGTCGTCACATAAAATATTGTAAAAAAATTATCATTGACTGAAGAGTTACATGTTCAGTTAACAATAAAGACTAAGTTTATAAAAATTTGAAGTTCGATCCCCACTAACAGTTATAAATAAAAATGAAAAGTTATTACTGTGGTTAAGCTCAAGTAGAGTTGAATTCATTAGACTCAACGTAACTTGGACAAGCAAATGAATGGATCATGAACGAGTAATTTATCACCGACCTAAACCCATGTGTGGGTCATCTTGTAGGCACCCGCAAGTTTAGGCTTGAATTGTCAAACATTTCTCAGAAACTATGACGAATGACGATATCAAATGTAATGAGTTTTAATGCAACCATTATATGTTTCTAATTATAAGTAAACATGTAATCGAAATAAAATGTCCACAAAATCAATAATGCAACTATATCTAGTACCCGTAAAATGAACTGAGGATCGTAACTGATGAAACAAGAAAATTCAGAAGTCGCCTCGTCCAATGGGAGACGGACACGTGGCTTCG
>JAYMTK010003542.1:0-12166 GCA_036897405.1 Pelargonium myrrhifolium | reverse complement strand
GATGGCGTGCGGTTTACTCCACTCTACGGACGAGCCTGAAGCAGCTACTTACTAAATAAGGCCTTGTTTGGTAACACTTCTTGAGCTCCAAAAGCTCTTACACATCAAATAAAAGTGTGTCACATAAGCAAATGAGAAAGATAAAAGCTAAACATATTGTTTGCTTTCATCTAACTTTTTTGTGACTTATGCAATGATGATGAAGCTCCAAGAAGCTTTTTTTTAGCTTATGGCATGAGAAGTTGAGAGAGAATTAATTAATTTCAATTATGCCCTTACTTTATATGAGTAGTAGTGAATATTTTTTGTTATGGTTATGTATTTTTTAGTAATTTCATAAAATTAATTTTGAATTAAAAAATTAGTATTTAATTTAAAAGTACTTCTCTTCATTTTTGTAAGCAAACAATCTTGATTTTTAGAAGTTACTCAAAAGCCACTTCTAGCTTATGAGAAGTGTTACCAAACAAGCCCTAAATTCTCAACACTGAGTTTATTGTTCATTTTGGGAGGAAGTCTTGTTTCAGATGGTTAAGCTTGCTTAAGATTCATTGACGAACAATAAAAATAAAAATAAAAAACTTAGAAAATGCAATGATGCTATTCCTCAATTTGCAGATTATCTCGATTAGGAGATTGCCAATCTTGTTCACACGGAAGATGAGAACATTATCTTTTGAGGTAATGACAAATGGGACAAACAGATAGTTGAAAGTATAATATTAGTTTTATACTTTAACATGTTCTCTCACGTGCAAGCTTATTACATTAGTCACCAAGTTTCTACTAACATGTAGGGGTATTCAAAAAAACCCGAAAACTCGCTTCCCGCACGCCAAGGACCCACACCTGTCACCTGCTTCACTTAATGACCTCTAACCCCTGATACGTTAAGCTTAACGGACGGTACGTAGCGGTTCCGTCAGACCCAAACCTGCTATGAACCTGCCCGTTCGCTAAGCCCTTCCAACTTCCAAACCCTAATACCCCAAACCCTACTATATATACTAGCTAACCTAACATGCCTCTCTCTCAAACACTTCTCTCTCTCCGAAACATATGAGATTCTTCTTCTCTCTCTTTTTTACTTTTCTCGAATCTTTTCTCTCTCTCGATCAACCATCAACATTTGATCTTCTCTCTCTCATCTTTCTTTCTTTGTTGTTCTCTCTCGTTCGTTTGATCTTCATCATCTTCTATGTTTTTTTTTTTTTGAATATTTATGAGATTCTTTTGTTGTTGAGTGTTGACGATTTGAATATTGTTGTTGATTAGGGTTTATCTCATTTATATTTGTTGATGTTGTGTTTTATCAGTGACAAAATATTCTCTCAACCTCTCTCTCTCAGACTCTCTTTACTCTCTTTACTCTTTTAGTCTCTTCTTGTATCTTGTTTGTTTGTGTCTGTTTTGTGTTTATGTTGTGTAAGTCTTGTTTTGCTTAACTTGGATCTCTCGATTCTTGCGAGAATCAGAGATGGATTTGAGTTATATGTGTTAATTTTTGAACTCTTGTGCATCTTCTTCTTCCACGAAAAATGATTTCGTCTGGTCAAGTACTTCAAATATGTTTCGTTCTCCTTGTTCACGTTTTTTTCTCGCTTATCTATTTTTTCACTAACAATCTTGATATAGAGGGACATGATCTGGAGAGTGTGGCTCGAGATTGCTCTATTTCTGGATCTATGGAAGATCCTGAGAACAACCCTGAAGCTGTAAGTACTCTTGCTCTATTTCTTTATTAGTTTTTTGATTTCTCTGTTTGTTTTCTATTGATCTAGGTTTTGTTATTTCAAATCTATTCTTGTTTGTGTTTGCATGTTAGTTTTAGAGTTAAATTTTGTCATCTACGATTTTGTTATATCAAATCTATTCTTGTTTGTGTTTGTATGTTAGTTTTAGAGTTAAATCTTGCCATCTATGATTTTGTTGTTTGAAATCTAATCTGTTTTGTCTTTGCATGTCGGTTTTAGAGGTAGATCTTGTCATCTTCGATTTTGTTGTTTCAAATGTAATCTGATTTGTCTAGCATGTGACATTCTGTGGTAGATCTAGCGATGTTTTGAATTTTTATGCAACTTTGATGTTTTAATCATCTCTATTTTCGTTAAAGCCCCAAAGTCTCTTGATGTTTTATGCTTGCATGTTAGTTTTACGGTTTCATGGTTAATAAATCTAGGGTTTTGGTTAGTGGTTTCAATGTTGAAACTTTCAAACATTGAACTCTATGTTTTGTGTTCTTTTGGTGTTCTTTATTATGGTTTCTGTTCAAGTTTTATGCTTCTGCTTGTATGTATAACTTCTAAGTGTCTAACTCCTATTTTTTGTGTTTATGAGTGATTGCTCCAGTTTCAAATGAAGGATGTTGTCCTGGTACAGATGTACCAACAACCGCAGAGGATAAGGATGATGTACATGCTGCTGATGCAAGTACAAGTAAGTGCTTTACAGGAGCCTTAGGTAAGGCTACTCGTAAAAAAATCTCTAGAGTTTGGTTGTACTTTACTAAACCTGTTATAGGTAAAGATAAGAAACCGTTTTCTAAATGTGTGCATTGTAAGAAAAACTTTATTGGTGATATTCACAATTAAGGAACCTCATCCATGCTTAATCATATAGATAGGTGTCTTGATAACCCAGATAAAAAAGATGATAACAAAAAAAAAAGAGTTTTGTTAAGGGTGAAGATGGTGTTTGTGATGTCAAACCTTGGAGGTTTGATCAATTTGTTTCTAGGTTAGCTCTTGTTAAGATGTTAATTAAGGATGAACTACCTTTTATGCATGCTGAGGGTGAAGGGTTTAGATATTTTGTTGTTTCGTTGTGTCTTATGTTTCGTGTACCTTCTCGTACTACAAGTACGAGGGATGTAAACGATCTGTATGAATCTGAAAAACTGAAAATACATGATTTTTTTTGTGAAAAATTGTCCAAGAATATGTTTGACAACAGATACTTGGACCTCTGTGCAGAAAATCAATTATATGTGCTTAACGGCACATTATATTGATGAAGAGTGGAGATTGAACAAAAGTATCATAAACTTTTGTCCAATCAGCTCGCACAAAGGGGAAGATATTGGGAAGACAATTGAGAAGTGTCTGGGTGATTGGGGTATAAAATCTGTTCTAACTGTAACCGTAGATAATGCAAGTTCCAATGATACTGCACTTGCATATTTGAAGAAGAAATCTGTGGGTAACACTGTCTTGGGTGGGAGGTTTATGCACATGAGATGCATAGCGCATATTATAAATCTCATTGTGAATGAAGGTATAAAGAAGATGGGTAAGTCTGTGGAAAGGGTTAGGCAAGCTGTTAGGTTTGTCAAACAATCACCTAACAGGCTTGAGAGGTTTAAAAACATTGCTTTGAGTGAGAGTATTGATATGAAGTGTTTGTTGTGTCTTGATGTTCCTACCAGATGGAACTCAACTCATTTGATGTTATTGCATGCTTCTAAGTATGAGAAAGTCTTTGAGAAATTTGAGGAGATTGATCCTTACTATAAAGTTGAATTGAATGCTAAGAAGTATAAACGTACTGAGACTGAGACTGAGCCTCTTGGGTGTGTTTCTGATGATGATTAGTCTAACATTAGGGCAGTTATGGAATTCCTTGGTCATTTTTATGACTTGACACTTAGAGTTTCTGGTTCTACTTATGTCACTTCACATATGATTCTTGATGAAATCTCCGACACTTTCTCTGTTTTGAATGATGCTAGTATGAATTCTGCTTTTGAAATATCCATGATGGCTGAGTTGATGATTGAGAAATACAACAAATATTGGGGTGATCCTTATAATATGAATCTGTTTATCTTTATTGCAAGGATATTTGATCCAAGGTATAAAATGATGTTTGTTAACTATTGCATTACTCAACTTTATCCTGCAAAAGCATCTGAGATTTCTGCCACTGTTGTCTCTACTTTGAATGATTTATTTCATGAATATTCTATGGTATCTTCTGCTTCTGCTGCTGGTTTGTCTAGTTCAAAACAACCAAGTTCTCAGGTTGTTGAACAAGGCAAGCCTAAGAAAGGTTTGATGGCTGCTGCTTTTAAACAATTCAAAAGCAGTAGCCAAGTTCAAACCAGGTCGGAGCTTGACAGGTATTTAGGTGAGGATTTAGAAGAAAGTGATGATTCTTTTGAAATCCTAACCTATTGGAAGCACAACTCTACTAGGTTCCCTATTATTAGTAGGATGACCAAATATATCTCGGTGATCCCCATTTCTCCAGTTAGTTCTGAGTCTGTTTTCAATACTGGAGGAAGGGTGCTCACTGATTTTAGGAGTTCTTTAACTCCTAGAATAGTAGAGTGCCTTGTATGCACTCAAGAATGGATTCACAAGAGATCAAATCTAATCAAACTGGATGAATACCTCAAAGAGATTGATGTCATTGATGCATGTATATATTTCTCTTTTTATTAATGTTCATTCTCTTTCTTTCTTTGTTGTAATGTTCATTAACTAACAATCTTGTTTGATTTCAGATCTAGAAGAGTATATAAGGCAAAAGGAGAATGAGAAGGCTAAGCTGAAGGAGAAGTTCCTACACCATGAGAGAGCTCAACAAAATACAATAATGAGACCGTAATGTGAAACTGGTGACTTGTGATTCAGTTTTGTGACTTGTGATTATGTTATGTGACTTGTGATTTTGTAACTTGTGATTATGTGACTTGTGATTTTGATAACTTGTGAAATTTATAATGTAACAAACACATTATATTTTGGATGAATGTAATTATATAGTTTAGGGTCGAATCAATAGGTTAGGGATATTTTTTTTTCCTCATTAGGTTTGGACCAAATGAAGTCGAAAGGTTTTGATTGATCCATTCCTAATGGTTTTTTCATCCATTAGGTTAGTTTGATTGGGCCCAAAAACTATTATTTCAATTTCTAGTTCAATATTTACAAACTTTCATATTCATTTACTTGTTCAGGCCCATACCCAATGAGGCTTAACGACCACCAGTTGAACCCGGTATCCCGCCCGCTAACCGCTAAGCCCAAATCCAATAAAAATAATTATTAATGGGCGGGTAGCAGGCTCAACTTTCCCAACCCGTCCTTAGCGGAGCGGCAGGCGAAAATCACTTATCAGGCGGGCTACCCGCCCGTGAACACCCCTAGCCTCTTGCTTGGGTCGGCCCTAGTTGGGTGCCATGAATTGCATTCCCACTTCTTACTTCCTTGAAGACAAAAGGATCCTTATACCCATTGCCCAATGCTCATGCTCCCTATGTAATCAGAAATTTGAAGAATGTTGCCATCTGATCCTTCACTGCTTTTAGTCCCAAGACCTTTGGTCCCTCGTCCTCAAATGGTGGTCAGTTTCAACAGTTCTCCCGCAGGACGTGGCCTCCCTCCTCTCACAATGGTCGTCCTTGTTGTAAGGTCCAAAACCAGTGCCCAAAATCTGGAATGTGGTATGTCCGGTTGTGCTCTGGCAAATCATGCTTGCTTGTAATCAAGCACGTTTCCGCCAAACCTTGGAGTCTCCTACATCTTCCTTTCACAAGATCATAGTCACTCTTTATAGTCTCTATCGAGCTCAACTTCCTCACTCGATATCTTGTAGTTTTGATGTTTGGGTTCCAGACCCTTGTCATTTTGCTTTTGCTTTTGTTTAAAGTTCTTGTACTTGTAATCTATCCAGTCTTGGGAGCTCGATTTATAAAGTACCAAATTGCCGATAAAAAAAATTGTGGGATCCACCGATTTCCATCATTTCAATAATGAAAAATTGTAGGAATTGAAATATCATGGTTGAAGTGTTATTTCAATTACTTAGATTTTGAATTTATTTAATTTATCTTAGGAAAGAAAATATTTTTTTAATTACAAACATGTCATTATCAAAAAGTTGAAAGAACACAATAATTATACATTTTTAATACATAACATATCCTAAATTCACAGGAATTCAATAAAAATTTCCTAAACGAATGCTCCCTATAGTTCAACTTTATAATCCACGAATATTCAGGAGTTGCGGAAACATTTAACCCTAAATACTTTTAGGTAACCAAAATGTATATTTTTTTTTAATTTAAATATTTTGAATATTCAAATTAACACTATTATTTAAAATACTTTTAACTTATTAAATACCTTAATTCATAAATATAGAAATAACTGATATTTTAACTATTTTCTTTTATTTAGGAAAATGAACATTAAAACGTGGCTTAAAATTAATCAGTCCAATAAATCATTAAAGGGTAAACTGTATTTTTAGTACCCAAACTTATACGCGAAACCAAATCTGGTACCCAATCTTTTATTGTACCAGAGTTGGTACCCAAAATTCTATTTTGTACCAAATTCGGTACCTACCGTCAATTCAAACTAACGGAACCGTTAAATTGCTGATGTGGAAATTAAAAAAATATTAAAAAAATAATAAACAAAAGAAAAAATCAAAATACAAATTTTTTTGGATCAAACTTGATGTTCTTGAGTTGTTCTTGGTGTTCTTGTTGTGTTCTTGGTGTTCTTCAATTTCAAATATAAAATTGAACCCAAATCTCAACAAATCAAACACAAATCCCATAAAAATTTAAAATCGAAAATTAAACCCTCCAAGTCTCCAACTGTATATATTTTTATTAATCATATATATTTTTGTGCTTCTAGAGATGCTGATTTGTTTATTCATTTATTTGTTTTTAGTACCCCTAAACCTTTGCCTTTTCAATCCCTAACCTCTCCTCTCATCATTTCTCAAGCCACCTGCATCGCTATTGCCTCTGCTTTGATCTTCGCTCGCCCCCACCACAAACCCGCCATTACTGTTCCGGTCATCTCTCTCATGGTGGATCCTATCAAGGAATCGGCCGAAGAGGAAGCCTCATTCGATGAACAGGAGCGAGCTCTTGAAGAGCATTTGATTCATCATACGAATGACATCCAAGCTCTTCGGTCGCTCATGGAGAGTAGAATCGCAATATTCATTTTTTTTTTTATAGATTTTTTAGGGCTCTGAATCTCCCTCCATTGAAGGGGACGAGAGGGGTTCTTGGTGTTTAGTTTTGTTGTCACTGTTATCGATGAGAGAAAATGGTAGAGAGAAAGAATCCAAAATTGAAATCGAATCAAAGTATATTATACTGCAGTTTCTCTTAATTCTCTTTCTCTGCATTAATGGCTTGCTCTGTTTGCTTTTACATTTACCTCTCTGTTTCTTGATTTTAATTTTTGGGTCTGTGTTGAGAAATTAGAAATTTCGCAATCCTCTGTTCTTGTTCAGCTAGTCTTTAGGGGTGTTGAGGCGCAGAGATTCCTTTCAACCATTGCAGCTGGATCTGGTGAGCTATGCTGACAGAAGATCAAATTTTTAATTAATTGCTTTTAGTAATTTAATGGAATGGTTCATGGATGACGATTTATTTTAAGTTATTTTAAGCAAAAAGGTTAATATCAATTGTCAACAGAAGATGGCAGAACGTGGGAAAAACCGAGGGAGCTCAGCTCAGCTCTGCCTTGAGAAGCAGTCAGCACAGAGATGCTCTGTTTTCGTGGTGCTTTCATTATTTATTTTTCTCATTTTCCTATGTGTATTTTAGTTCATCTTTAAGCTTTACGGAACTAGTAGTTTGTATGAATTGCAGAATTTTTTTATTTACTTGACCTCCTAAACAGCTTATGACCATTTTTTGTACTTGTTTCTAAGGTTTTTCTATGTGCTCACAAATTTATGAAATTGAGTATAAATTGTATTTTCTGACGGCTAAATTTAAACACATGATTGAATTTTCACCATTAACTTTACCAGTGAGAATGTTTTAAAGCATAGCATGTCCGTTTTAAAACAAGAATCGTTTTAAAGATTTTTACACATATTAAAAAAAATATAAATAACTTTTTTATTTTTAAATAAAAACAAAAAATCCATCGTTATTAGCTCGCTTAACTTTGAGTTATGACTAAAAAAATTCATCTTCCATATAAGACAAAGAGAATAAAAGTAGAAAGTAACACTTATTTTGAGACAAAAATTAGAGTCTAAAACGACACTTATTTTAAAACATATGTTGTATATTTTATTACATAAAAATAACTTTGAGAAACATTATTTTTCAGAGTTGTTTACAAAAATGGCTTGCCCACATGCAGATTTATGTAATACAAGCAGTTGGGATTGGATTTGGAAGCTCGAGTGCCAAGAGCGATTGAAACCTTTTGTGTGGTTATGTTACCTTAATCGTTTGTGTTCTAAAGACTTCCTTTTTGTTGGAAATGTCATTACTGAGACTAGTTGTCATCGTTGTTTCTCCCTTGGAGAAAACATAGATCACATTTTTCGTTTATGCCCCTTTGCAAGGTGGATTTGGGATAGAATTGGTATTCTAGTGTGTGAATCGATTGAGTTTAATGTCTGGTTCAAAAAAATGTTTCCACATGCTTTGCTTTGCCTTTTGGTACTCCTCATTTTTTGCTCTTTATTCATATTTGCTGAGGAATATGGTTAAATAGAAATTCATGTATTTTTCAAAATACTTTTGATTCTCCTGAGTCAGTCATTCACTCTGCTACTTTTGGAGCCTTTGAGTTTGTGTCTGTGGTGCCTGAGTTTAATCCTCCGGTTATTTCTTCTTCTTCTCTGATGATTCTCTCTAATCTTAAATTTTGGCTTCCACCGCCACCGAATTGGGTTAAAATTAATACTGATGGCTGTTCAAAAGGAAATCCAGGTGACAACGGTGTGGGAGCAGTTGCAAGGGACCATTCGGGTAAATGGCTGAGGGGTAGTTGCTTACATGTGGGTTGGGTGAGTGCTAGTTTGGCTGAATGGTGGGGGTTATGTGAGAGTCTTAAGTTTGCAAAGAGACTGAATTGTAAAAAGATTATTGTGGAGATGGATGCTTTAATTGTTACTGATCATTTCTTTTCTTTGGATGTCTCTTCTCATCCTTGGAGTTCATTGATTTCGGATCGCAGGGAGCGGGCGAGGGAGTTTGAGGAATTCATGATTATCCATGTTGTAAGAAGTTGTAATAGTGTGGCGGACTCTTTAGCCAACTACTCCTTATCTTCTCTTTTCTGTTCTGTTTTCTGGATATTCCTCCTGTGGAAGTCCAGCAAGCTTATTTTGCTGACTATGCTTGTTTGAGCCGTTCTTTGCCTATTCTCGGTGGGAGATAGGCTTATCTCTCTATGCTTTGTTTATCAAAAAAAAAAAATGATACGTCACCACCGAGAGGAAATTCAATATTTCACGTTGATCGTCCTCGAGGGCAAGGAAACAAGCAACAAATGCCATGCTCACCCTTGAAAAAACGTTCAATGCTTGATGTTGCTCTACTTATGAGGTAATAAAAATCTAGTGCAATCAACAAACCTTATGCCGATCAGCACACGATGCATGAATGTTGTTTAAATTTTACATATAAACTAAGTGTCTCCTCAAAGTCGTCAACCCGACCAATGAAGGCCGCATTTTGCTTCTCAGTCTTGCCACACTCATAAAGCAAATGGTCTACCTTGCGCCAAATGTCAACATCCTAGATGCGTCAATGCTCAATTTGAGTAGCAATACCCTCGACATAGGTAGCTTCGCAATGAAGCTCGATTTTACGTGATTCGAGGTGATCAGACCAATAAGTCCAGACTCAAACACGCAATGTGCACGTATATAAGCCAACCATTTTTTTTATGCACTACAAGCGAAATAAATTATTCAAGGGAGACTGATAATGACCCAAAATCATAGTCATCTCAATTAAAGATTCCTCGGGTGTAAGACGGCTATCGAAAGAATCACTTCAAAACTGAAAATGATTCCGTTAAATATCACTCTCGGATATCCAAGAAAATATCTTGCCCTAAAATATATATCTTCATCTTTAAAGGAAATATTGGTGCAATCAAGCATAGCCTACCCTGCTTTGTAAAACTCACATGCTTTAATTGACCAACAACACTTTAAGCTACCTCCTCAGAAAATTGACCTCGGAAATGTAACACATACGAGTACGACAATCTGTGAATAAACTTATAATCCCTGTTGAGTGACACACCTCATGAAGATATAACATATTTATTAGGTCTAAATGCACCAGACAATGTACGGATGTACCCACCACCGAGATGGTGATCAACATAAAATGCATTCATGCGAATGCCTCAACCGCCAAAAAAAATGTTGAACAAAAAAAACATGAATAATATGCGAGAAATCGTACTCCTCTTCCGACTCCATCTTAACGACATGCAAAACAAATATCACATTAAGAATGACATTTCTTGGTTCATGTACTGGACGGTTGATCATGTCGACACCCAAAAGATAACAAACGTACAACCAATCCTCTATCATTGACTTATTCCGACTAGTGAAACGAGGATAAGAATCATGCACCATCTTCAACAAACGGACACTAACAACGTAAGAACGTGACCAATATGCCTAAATAATAAATCTTATAGCCAACTCAGTTAAAGAGGCGCTCAAACTTAGAAACTCACGTGACGGAAAGCATCACAAACTCACAATCTTATCATCACCGAGTCTTGGAGTAACAATGCCACATCAACGATAAGTAGAATTATGGGATAATTGCAGATACCCCCTCAAACTTTGAAGGTTTTGCACATAAACCCCCTGAACATTTTCTGTTAGCAAATAACCCCCTCAAATTGTAAAAAACAATTTCCGTTAACTTTTCCGTTAAATTTAACGAAAAAACACTCTCTCTTCACATGTTTTGCACATGACTTATTAATTTTTTGGGGTAATTACAATAAGCACCCCTGAAGTTTGGCCGTTTTCAGTAAGCACCCTTGAAGTTTGGTCTGGAACTTTTAGCACCCCTGAAGTTGTAAAAGATCTTTCCGTCAGTTAAACTTAACGGAAAATGTCACTATTTGGTCATGTGTCTAGCACATGACCCATTTATTTGTAGAAATTCCCAAAATGCCGTTCACTATCCTTCTTCTTCTTCAATACTCGCTGGAAATTTCATACACTCGCCAGAAACTTCATAAACTCATCGGAAAGTTCATAGTCTCACCGGAAACTTCATGAACTCGCCGGATGCATCATAATCTCGCCGAAAAGTTCATAGTTTTGCCGGATTGTTCATAATTTCGCCGGATTGTTCATAGTTTAACCTCTTAAATTATTAATTTGAACAAATAAAAAACCCTTGAATTATTGATTTGAACACGTTAAACACAAACACAAATCCAAATCAACAAATCCAAACAAATGTCAACAATTTTTTTCATTTACCAAAAATTAAACAACAAATTTGATCCAATTTACATATTTCTTCAACAAATCAAACCCTAACAAATTTCTTCACACACGATTCTTAAAAAAAAAAACCCTAATCCATGTTGAAGACAGCCTCACCGGTGCCGAAATCGAGCGGCGACGTCTTCTCCGGCGAGGCCGAGCCTCCAGCCACGGTGAGGCCCAACCTCCAGCCACGACGAGGCAAGGCAAGCTTCGGCGATGGTGTGTGCTCAATATAGAGAAAGGAGGAGAGAGAGAGAGAGATGAACGGTCTGTTCATCTTCTTTGTTTTTTTTGTTTTTTTATTAAATATTATCACTACAAGAAAGGACCTCTGTTTGCGACGGGCTTAATTACGACGGGGTGAAAACCCGTCACAAATAAGGGATTTGCGACCAATTTACGACGGGGTGGTATCCCGTCGTCGACGAACCAATCAAAACTCATATATAGGTTTTATGCCATTTGCATCCCTCCCATTTACTTGATTAATTTTTCATCCGTTTTATTTCAATTTCTTATTATTTTATGCTTTATTGTTTTACTTAACACACAAATATCACAATTCCCATGTTTACTGTTTTAGTTAGTTTAGACAAACTAGTCGTACAAAGTAGCCCTAATATCCTAGCATTCCCTGAAGATTGATATCTGGACTTACCTTCCTTTATTACTTGACGACAACG
The DNA here is from genome assembly GCA_036897405.1 of Pelargonium myrrhifolium. Lineage (NCBI taxonomy): Eukaryota > Viridiplantae > Streptophyta > Magnoliopsida > Geraniales > Geraniaceae > Pelargonium > Pelargonium myrrhifolium. The sequence goes on along the minus strand of JAYMTK010003542.1, from coordinate 221 downwards.
GTACACTTGCCGGAGTCGCACCAAGTTTTTGGCGCCGTTGCCGGGGAGTGGTAACGGTATTTTGGGTTAGTTTCTTTCGGTAGTAGTTTCTTATCCCTTTGCATTCGTGGTTCTCTCGAGTTTATGAACCGATCGACTCGTGACACCCGTCGCAAGTCATCTGTCCACATAGACCCGAAACCCGAACGCACGTTCTTGGAGCGTCGAAGACAAGCAGCGCA
>JAYMTK010003541.1:0-12168 GCA_036897405.1 Pelargonium myrrhifolium | reverse complement strand
CGGATTTACGGATGGAAAGATGTTTTGATAGTTTAAGGGTGCTTAACGTTTCAGACCAAAGTTTAGGGGTGCTAACTGTTTTTACCCCTTACTTCAGGGGTGCTTACTGTAATTACCCTTTTTTTTTTACAAGTATAGATAGTAATTGCATACAAGCATATAATCATGATATTTTTACGGTGGTTTTAATTTGACATTATAAACAATTTGTTATCACTTTTTACTAAACGATTCGACTGCTTATAATCATTTTCTTAACAAATAGTTAGCGAATTATTTTTAAAATTAGTTAAGAACACGTCCCATAAAAAATGCTTATAATCTTTACTTGTTTTTTTTTAGTTTATTCTTAAAAAGTAATCCAAACAACCTCCTACATATATTTATATATATTAATCCATGATCCATATAGCTATTTCACTCACCTAACCTGAGTTCTCAATTTAATTGTTGACCTTTGTAATAAACACAAAACCATGAATATTTATACAAAAATGGTCTAACAAAACTTAGTTTTATCCTCATTGAATGTTGGATAATATTTATTTATATTTGAAGTTGAAAGCAATAAACAACATTAATTGTCCAACACGACCACTTCATTGTATATATAATTGCATGCATGCATGGGTTCTACATGGGATACAGAAAATGGAGCCAATATTAGAGAGTTAACTGATAATTAATTCTTATAAATTAACTAATAATTAATATCTTTAAAAAAAAGCTAATACTGTAATTAATACTCCGTATTTGTAGAATTAAATAGATGAATATTAAATATACAAATACATTCATGCATGGTTGAGACGTGGAATTGGATTATATATAGGAGCTGTTTGGAGTTCAATAAATTATCAAATTAATTAGTTGCAGAGTGCTTGGGATGTGCAAAACACGTTCTCTGATTTATTATTCTGAAGCAGAATTATAAATATATCAGATGTCTGAAATATGGCTCTACACGATATTAATTAACTATTTATTTAATTGTATCAGCAAATCTGACAATCGCTGTTGGGGAAGTTATGTAGTATGCTTCCATTATTTATTTTAATGTCTTTTAAATAAAATTTATGTTAATGGCATATATATATATATATATATATTTTTTTTTTTTGTAACAGGGAAATTATATCACCTTGATTCGGATTAAAATTGTACACTAGAATGACTAGATTTAATAATTTATTACTTTCAAGAGTTTTTCTTTACAAACAGAAATGGATGTTCGCGCCTCTTTAAAGTGCTTTTTTTTTTTCTTCCTACCATTGTATTGCTTAATTATAATGGAGATAAAAAGTTATTAAAGGTTTTCTCAAAGGCTATGGTCCTGCTTCTTCTCCTCTTTGTTGACGGTGCGAGTACAAATGGGACGACTATAAGGTACGACGGCGAGTTTGAAAAAGTCCATGAAGGGTGGAGCTTTGATCGGTGCTCAGGGGACGCGAAGTTTGGATAGACCTTGGCAAAGAGGTGCGGTGGGGTAGCCATCTTCGGCGGCTACAGAGGCGGAGCGTACATGTTGGGGTAGTGGTGACTGGTGCAGCGAAGTCTAATCCGAAAAATGGAGAGGATGGAGGGAAGGTGGGGCTCGGCAATCAGTCAAAGGAACCATGACGTACTACGCCAATGATGGGCGGTGGAGGGAGAATGAGGATTTTTGTTTTTGTTTCTGCGTTTTGTTTTGCAATTTCAGTTCTGCTTTTTTGTTTCGTTTGTTTTGTTGTGTTTTGGATTCTAGTTTAGTTTCAATTTTTTAATTTTACTGGGTGGATGATGGTGGTTATCGAGTGCTTCAGTGTTGGGTCCATGGTATTAGGATCAATAGCATATCGTTGGGGTTTAAAATGGTGTTCCATCCCTTGTCCTATGAGACCGTGGGTGCAGTTTGGTACCTTCCCTTCTCGAGTTACTTTGTTAGAGTCTGTAGGGTCTTGAGCTTGTATTTTATGGACACCGACTATTGATGATTAATACAAATTTTATTTCTAATAAAAAAAAAAGGAAAATAAATTTGATGTCCATGCAAACTCACTGCCAATATACTAATTATTATTAAAATAGAGAAGAGCAAGGAAGTTAAATCAAACACAATCGGCTGTCTGACACTTACTAAAATTTCTAGATTTGGGGTCTTATTTAAGTATATATAAATAAAATTTATTGTAGATTTGGGGTCTTATTTATTTTTTGAAAAATCAGCGCAGCTCGATAGAATCACTACCAGTTGTTAGCTCGTGGGAAGAGAGATACCTACCTCTCGAGCATTCATTCCTTATGTCTAACTTTATTCCAACGAATTTTGAGCCTCTAGTCAGGAATCCGCCCCGGCTGCCCCTCCAACCGAGCATACCAATAACCATAAACACAACTAACTAAAACTAAACTAAAGTAAAAGTCCAACAAGAAATCAAAACATGAGATTATTTAAGTAGAAATAAATAAAGTTTATTGTGGGAATGTGATTTAATTATATTGACTTCAGAATAAAGCAAAATTTACTTGGCTCATATTACTCTATTAGCAAAATACAATCAATTTATATTGAGAGAGAAAAATATAAGTAAGATTTCTGAGTCATGAATTATTTGATTCAAAGTAAGTCACCATAAAATTTGTGATATCTCATCAAAAGTATGAATCCAACATATTGTTTCACTCTTATAAATATTTTTTGAAGTGAATGTGTGCGAATTTTATTGTAGCGTCATGATTTCACATGTCTGACTTAACCTAATATTTTCATATTCCCCTCTCTCCATATATGTGTGTGAATATATACATCTAGTTCAATAGACATCTTATTTATGATTCAATTTTTTGTTAGCATGTGATTTTTCACACAGGAGTGGAGGATTCAAATTCTACTGAGTCAGGTAGAGTGGAGTTTTGAATTAAAAGAGAAAACTACCTCTATTATTTTGCTCAACTAATAAAAGAAAACTATAAAAATGTTTCACGTGAAAAATATAAATACAATTGTACGTTAAAAAAGAAAAAAACTATTTTCCCGAATGAAAAAAATGGTGACAAATATGTCCACATACGTAGGAGGATGTAGAGTAGATCCGTCCCTGAGCTCATCAATCACCTAACTAACCACAGTACCAAACACCAAAGCCTAGGGTTGACCACTCGCAGTAATTAAGAAAGAAGATATTTATAATTATTATATATATGCATAGGTAAGTAGGTGACTCCTAATCCTATGGTAATTACACTCTACTCAGTTTTCAGTAAATAGTAAGGCCTTGCCTTGAGTGAGGATCTGAATTAAGTAATATATTATAATAATAATAAGTGTAAACTTGTGGTGTGCACCCACAGAAAGTAGAAAATTTTACCACCATGAATACGATGGTTGGGCAGCTACACAGTAACCACTAATTAATTGAACACACACAGCTAATATTGTACTTAATTATGTGCTGTAATGTTTAAAGAGGCGGATATATATATATATATATAGCAGCTATCCATTACTCCTAGGTGAGCAAATTAAAATGAAGGCACAATCTGCAGGTTTCAGTGTTGATCTCCACAAACCCCTTGTTCCCCAGGTGGGTCACCTCGGAGACCAGTATCAGGAATGGGTTCATCAGCCAATTCTTTCCAAGGAAGGACCTCGCTTTTTTCAAAGTGATTATTCCGAGGTACCTACCTAGTACTCTTCTTGATCATCTCTCTACATACATATATATATATATATATATATTTTTTGTACTTAGCAAAATGAATGCATGCATGCATGGAAATTGCAGTTCTTCACACGGACAGCATGGTGGGCAATTCCACTCATATGGCTTCCTGTTGTATTCTGGTGTATCTTCATGTCTTATCATATGGGTCTTTCGGTTCTTGAGCTTGCTCTGATGGTGGCTACTGGCATGTCTTTCTGGACATTTTTCGAATACATTATGCACCGTTATGTTTTCCACATCCAAACAAGGAGCTATTGGTTAGTTTTTTTTTATTTGTTCAAAATCAGGTTAAATAGTTTTGTCTCTCTTGGACTACTGCAATTTTGGTTTTGGCCTCTAATTATGTTTTACATTGTTTAACTCCTATAAATCATTATTTTTATTAAATTAAATTGATCATCACTCAACCGGTTGTAATCGATTTTTAGGTGTCACGTCAACATTTTTTTGACACGTTATCATGCCACGTCAAATACAGAGTCTATGTGTGCATGCCACCTCATAAAAAATGTCGCCTTTCATTATTTTTTTTATATATCAAAGATAGATAAAACGATGTTGTTTATTTGATTGTTGTTTTAGTTGTGAATGATGAAAAAAAATGGTATGATGATGTGGCATGTCTAGTGGACTCCGTATCAAACGTGGTGTAACGACGTGTCAATAAATGTTGACGTAACACATAAAATTTGGATTTAGTCACTTGAATGAGTTTAATTCATAACAAAAATGGTTTATAAGGATTCAAATAATGCAAAACTCTAATTATTGGCCAAAACAAACGGAACAAATACATTACCGAGTAGACAAAATCATTTAACCCGTTAAAATCATTTAATTTGATGCATGCATATGAGATCATGGGATGAGATGAGATGGGATTTGATGTATACTTTTTAATTAATAGGGGAAACACTATGCATTACCTTCTTCATGGGTTCCATCACAAGCACCCAATGGACGGTCCACGACTTGTTTTCCCTCCTGCTGCTACTGCTCTCATTTGTATTCCAGTACGTATGTCATCCTCGATCTACATAATTAATTAATTAATTAACAATATTAATTATATTGCTTAGTTGTGTATTAAACACTACGTACCCCATATATATATAATTACTACGTACCATGCCCAACTCTCTACCTCACTCACCTACGTACGTAGGGTATATATATATAAATAGAAAAGTAGTAATTATATATAGTGTGAGATTGGCAGATCTGGAGCTTTGTGAGGGTGATATCGAGCCCAAGTAGGAGTGGTGCACTGTTTGGAGGTGGTTTGCTAGGGTATGTCATTTACGATCTCACACATTACTATCTGCACCATGGTCATTCATCAACACATTTCGTTCGCCGTCTTAAGGTACGTACGTAGTTTTAATTTTATACTACTACTCCCTCCTATTAATTAATTATTTTTATATATATACATACACAATCGAGCTTAATGATTATTATTATATATATGTATATATGGTTTTGCAGAAATATCACTTGAATCATCACTTCAGGATTCAGAATATGGGCTATGGGGTTACTTCTTCCCTGTGGGATTGGGTGTTTGGAACGCTTCCTCCTCAATAAATTTAATTAGATTAATATTGTTCCCTAATATTATACTGTATTGTATTTGTGGGCTCGACTCAATTGTCCAATTGCACTATATATATAAATGCTAGTACTAATGTTTGTGTTAACCTCCTACTTATATACACATCTTTTCCAAAGAAATAAATAAAGTTTAGTAGGGTTGATCGTCTCGTGTAACTGTATTAATCTGTCTTGTTTTTACCTATTTATTGATTGAAGATATAAACTAAGATCTGATATATGCATGTAATTGGATTAGAATTCAATTATGTTTTTGTGCTACTTCCAAATTCAAATCGGTTGATGATAAATCTACCATATTTTACATTTTCTAGAATAATCTACCCTTACTACAATTACTTACATTGTAATTACAATGACACACTTACACATCAATGATCACTAATTAATATAAACATGTAATCTCAAATTTTTCTCTTTCCTATTATTTTCTTCATTTTTTTTCTCTATCACTATTTCTGAAGCCAGTAGCAAAATGCATGTCTAGTATTAAATTCAATAGTTTGAAATAATCAGGACTTATTAGCGAAAACATATCAAAATACATAAATGCGAATTTCTTCTAACAATTGAAACATTATATATTCCAATTATTTTTCTTAACATTTAGAAATGACAACAAAATGGCATGAAACAATTTTTATATGTATTCGTCTCGTCCCATTTCTGTTTGGGCGTGAAAATTATCTTAACTCGTTACCCACTATATTATTTAATTTTATATTATCAATTATATAACCTTAAAAATTATTTTATAGAAACTAGTAGTCAAGAGGAGCAATTATCTATATAATATATAAAGGAGCACCCATTATGGACACTTGTCATCTTTTTAGATTTTAGGAGTTTTTTTTTTTTACTTTTTAATAATAGTTTTGAATCAATTTAAATATTTTTATTAACTATTATTTCATTTTCTCTTTTCTATTGATAAAATTTTTGAACATAATTTCAGTTTTTTTTTCTATTTCCTAATTAAATATATAATTTTTCATTCAATCTTTTTTTTTCTCAAATTGAAAAAATGAAAAATAAATACTAATATATTTGAATATTATTTATTTATTAATAAAAAATTTAAATTGAAAGTTATAGTTTTATATTGTTTAAATTTCTCATTTCTATTAACTATATACTTTTTTTTTCGTTAAAAGAGACTATATAATTACCAGTGGCATGTGTTTTTGTACGCGCGCATATGTGATATTTTTAGTAACCTATAATTCATAACAAATCTTTTGTAATCAATTTGATATCTTTAAAAAAAATATAATGTTTATTTATCTTTTTTTAGTTTTATTTATATTTTATGAATTGATTGCTAAAACAATTAATATGTGGTCAAAAATGTCACAGAGTATGCGAATGAGTATGTATTTCAAATCTATAATAGTAGAAACGATGAGAGTGCTCTACAAATATTTTCTCTAATAACGACATTTATTATGATAGAGATGATTTTAATATTAGTTTTATTGTCGGGTTTTTTTTTTCGTTTTCATGATATGTTTTTCAACTTATAACTCACAACAAACATTTTGTAGTCAATTTGATGTTTTTTTTAAGTTTTCTTTATATTTTTGTGAATTGATTGTTACGACAATTAATATGCGATAAAAAAATGTCATAGAACATTTGAACGAGTATGCATTTCAAAAACTACAACAATAGTAACGATAAGAGAGTTCTACACAATGTTTTCTCCAATAACGACTTTACTTATAATAAAAATGATTTTAATATTAATTTCATCGTTAATTTTTTATCATTTTTATATTTAACTTTTATAATATTTTATATTTTTTGCGTATCATAATTTAAGAGAATCTCATATATAATTTATTTATTGTATTATAATTTTAAAAATATTAAATTCAATAAACACTTATGTATGTTTATTGACTTTTTAATTTATGATAAATTAATAATTGGAAAGAGCTATCGGGTTCGATCCCCGCTTAACACACTCATGGGGAGATGATACAACATTAACATGTGACGAATCCTTGAATGAGTACGAGTCTTAGTGTGGTTAAACGACTTAAATATGGCAACCGCAAGTTTGCATGCCCACTTAGAACACCTTATGGCATTCAACCAAAAAAGAAATAAAAAAAATTAAATAACAATTGCTTTTGGTATCTTCTTCCGTGCGATGCACGGGATCACCATCTAGTTAAAGTATAATTTGGATGAAAATTTTATAACATAAAGTTGAGAATAAAAAAAATTTCTAATAACAAATTTTAAAAATTATTATTTTATTTATTTTATATATCGGGTTTAGACAAACATGTTATATAGTCACCTTGTTACTAGGTAGTTCAAGTAATTTTCTACGCCCCACGACCTAGAAAAAAATAATTGCTTTGTGCTCTATCGGGGTCAAACTATCATTCGTAGTTCTTTTGATTCCTTGAGAAAATTCACATTCAATTTTGTTTCTTGTTGTTAAAGTTTTTTGAATTAGGAGGGAGCATAGTCGGATCTAAATGGTGGGGGATGGGGGCAGTTGCCCCCAGTGAACTTTTTTTTTCCTTTCGAAAAACACCTATAAGTTTTTTAAATTGTCATATTTGTCCCCCTAAATTTCAGTTTTTGCCCCCACTATAATTTGCTTATGTGAGAACTTGAACCTAAGATCTCAAGGCAACTTTACTATTAGTTTAGCCAATAGAACCGTCATATTTTTGAAAAAAAATCAAATTATTTAAAATATGTATAACAATAACCATAAATAACAAAATAGAAGTTTAAAATACATTTTACTTGAAAAGTTTAAACAAATAAAAAAAAATGCCCACTTGCTGTCAACTTGGGTTTCATGTTTTGAACGTGAAGAAAGTGAAAATGAAGAGCAAAATTTGTTGAGATTTGTGTTGGTTGATAGAATATTGATCAAAGTTAAAGTTGTAAAGTGCAAGATGATTAATTAAAAAAACTTTCAAGTTTGTGGAAATTTCAGAGAACTTGTATTTTCAAATTTGTTCTCTAAGGTTTGTCTCCAATATTTAACTAGTTTTATATTTTTTTCAAAAAAATTTAAAATTCATCTCATTATTTATGAATATTATAATTTTTCCCTAATAAAATCAATATTTTTAGATAAATATTATATTATTATAATTGTTAATTTTATTTCTTACTCATCTCCAACAAAAATTTAACATTTTCAAATTTAATTCTTTTATATATAAAAACTAAAAACTTTCAAATTTACTAAATCGGATTTTATTTGTATAAAAACATGTTTGCGTCTTCGTCGTATTGTATTAAAAAATTTTGCCCTCGCTGACAATTTTCTAGATGCGTCCCTAGGAGGGAGTAGATGTATATTGTATAAACAATTTTACTTAAGAATTCTTAGAATTCACCTAAAAATTAATTTCTCTCATTTGTAAAGATTAAAATTGGTATGGACGTAGAGCATCCATTTAGTGTGTGATAAAATTATAGGAAGACTTACTCTTACAAGTTTCAACCTAAAATAAATTGAGATGGTATAGAAATAACAATATAGCATTAATTAATATTTGTGAATAAATACATTTATTAATTAATATTTGTTCACCAACATAAATGTTTGAACCATTATGTTTATCACAAACAAGTAATTTAGTTTGGACAATTTAGTCAAAGAAGCAAAATTTTGGTGGATTTATCCTTTTTAGAGGTGGATTTATCACCACCCATTCAAATCTATACATACACACTATAAAAGCGGGATAAAAAAAAGTGTATAATGCGTATTAGAACATCACATCATCAAACATTTAATTTTGGCCCAAACTTTTTCATAACTATAAAACAACACATTTCCAAATTTAAATTGTTAAGATAAGAAAAATCATGAAATCAAATCAAATATTTATTCAAAATCATATATATTATGTGCTATATATATTGCTTTAATTGAACTTGAAAGATATAATAATAATAATAGGGTATAATGTATATCGGTTGACTGATATAAAGTTATATCAATTGCACTAATAAGGTGGTGACACCTCATTTAAAATCATGGATCCGGACGGGTATATCAGTCAACTGATATACATTTTACCCATAATAATAATAATAATAATAATAATATATCAGTCAACCGATGCCCATATTACTCTAAAAACAACTATAATTCGTGCAACGCACGAGACAAAACTAGTTAATGTAATATTATATGATCAGTTTTGTTAGAATGGTTTTGGTTCGGCCTTTGACTCAGTTATATCTTCAAAGTTGAAACGATGTCGTTGCCAGATTGTTGGTCCATATGTCGGTGTTGATGGAAAATGGGAACTCGGGTCTGAAGTTCTTGACAGTTTATTAGGGTAGCAGGTTGAGACATGTAGCTTGCACGGACGAATTCAAACTGTTAAGCGGAACACCTAATGTGTATCTGGGGGCCGCCTCTAGTGTGAGAATCAGGATCCCCACACAAGTATTTTAAGTAAAGTTTGAAGATTAAAAGATCTTCAAAGAACGTTCGAAGATAGACGAACGGTTTAGAGCGTTTTTGTGGTTTTCGAGTTTGAGAGTGAAAAATGAATTGGTTTACCTCTTGGTAGAGGGTCCTATTTATAAACCTCCATTTACCTAGTGACGCGCATGGCAACGCTTGATCCATCGAAAATTGCGTAGGCCCTACCTATAAGTTTGGATATCTTGCTTTCATGGAAGCTCTTCAAGCTCCATTTACTAGCAAAGCCAAGGGCAGGCTATCATAGTCCATAGCCTATGCAATGTTCAAGAAAAAAAATATTAAATAGTATTGAAGTAAAATTCTAAAATTTATCAATATTGGCTCTTGCTCAATAGCAATGGTTTTCTCTTGTATCCTTGAGGGTGTGAGTTCAAATCATGCAATCATTAATTTTTTACACTTACTAAGCCAATTAATTTACTTGTCTGCCCACATCAATTTATGAACTAAATCCAACCAAATAAATAAAATAGCTAAAGTCAGCCCAATCAATTCGATCCTAGCTATTTTTGTATTTTTATATACCCTAAAAGGTTACTCTCTGGGTTAAAAAGTATAAAATACCGACCCCCACGATCTTAGTTTATGGTGTTATATAGAAAACTCATAATTCTAACTTATTTTGTATCTTTCTATAACCTAAAAGGTCAACCCCTTTGACTAAAAAGTATAAACACCGACCCCACGATTTTAGAGTTTAGGGTTTAAAGTTTAGGGCTGGATCGAACGGGGCGCTCCACGTTCACGAATTCATTGAGGTGTGTGTGAGTGTAACTAAATAAAGTGACACTATTATTTGGTTGATTTTTCCTAAGGCATTATTTATATTTTTTATTCTCTAAATTTATACCTAATAAATATAAAATTATGATAGATTAATTCACTAATAATCAAAACTACGTAGTTTTGATAAGTGCACTTACATCAATACCCATTTTTCTCTTCAATATATTGTTTTGACTTATTTAGTTAAATGTTTTATATTTGTATTAAAATTATATATATATATTTTTTCAATTTTTATTGTTTGCTTTTAGTTAATTTTTTTGTTTATGTATATTTGAGGGTTTTTATTATAAACAACTATCGAATTATTGCTTATCAATTATTAAATCTTATAGGAAATAGATAAATTTCTAATAAGAAAATCCAATCTATCTGAAAACACAAGCGCAATAGAGGCAATTATTTGCGATATTAGAGAGAAGACTGTTGAATTTAACACAGAAAACCTTCCGAGTGATCTTGGTCTTCACCCTCCAATTTCTTTTTATCATGTAAATAAGAAAAACCTTGTTCGAAAAACATACTTGCAAAGAGATCCATGTAAACCGCAACTAACTAAATTTTTATGGTTTAAATTTGGAAATAGAAGTAAACACTTTAATAAAAGTTGGTATTACATTTACAAGGGTTGATTGGAGTATAGTGTGGAAAAAGATGTCATATTTTGCTTGTATTGCTATCTTTTTGGTTATGAGAGAGCGACACATGGGTGAGATGTATTCACTATTGTTGGATTTAGAAATTGAAAAATGTCTATGAAGTTGCGCGAGCATATTGGTGGTCAATGTAGTTCCCATAATATAGTCATTAAGAAAGGTGAAAATTTATTATGTCCAAAACAACATGTCGCGAATGTAATTGCAAGACATTCAACTCTTTCTTGCAAGGAGTACAAAATCTTTTTAAATGCGTCTCTTGAAGCCATTCGATACTTATTGAGACAAATATTAGCATTTCGAGGACATGATGAAACTTCTTCTTCTAAGAATTAAGGAAATGTTATTGAGTATCTCAAGGTTCTTGCAAATAATTCCCATGTGATTAACAAGACTATTTTGGAAAATGCTCCAGAAAATCATAAGATGGCATCCCTTGATATTCAAAAGGCCATTGTATGTGTTGTTCAATGGAAACGACAAATGTTATCATAAAAGATATTGGTGATGAATTCTTTTCAATTCTAGTTGATGAATCTCGTGATTTTTCATGAAAAGAGAAAATGACAATTGTTTTGCGTTATGTGAACAAAAATGGCGAGGTTGTTGAGTGTCTTTTGGGAATTACTCATGTTGCATATACCAATGCTTTAACTCTCAAAGCAATAATTGATGTTATGTTTTCAAGATTCGGATTGAGCATATCAAAATTATGTGGACAATGATAATATGGTGCAACCAATATGCGAGGTGGTTTTAATGGATTAAAAGCTCTCATTCTAAAAGAAAATGCATCCACTCATTATATCCATTGTTTTCCTCATCAATTACTACTTGCATTAAGGGGCTGTTTGTTAACTCCATCAAAAAAGTGCTATTGGGAGTAAAAGGTAATAGGAGGTAAAAAGGAAGAGATAGAGTCTATAAG
>JAYMTK010003540.1:0-12169 GCA_036897405.1 Pelargonium myrrhifolium | reverse complement strand
GACGGAGCCACGTGTTCGTCTCTCATTGGTCAGAAGTATTTTCGATTTTTTATGCTTCATCAGAAAGTATAATCACTAAGAATATGAAATGTAAGAAATGTGCACATATGTAAGAACAAATATTATAGATGAGATATGTTAAATGTGGACATTGACAATCAAATTCATCTAAATATTTAATACATTGTACTTGCAACTTTGATTTTTATTTTAAAAATAAATCCAATTATATGGATCCCCCAGAGCTAGGGCTGTTCAAATTCTGGTTTGAACCGGAATAATGGACCGGTAGGTCTTTCCAAAATCACTTGGTCCTATCTGGTCTGGTCCGCATACGTATTTTTTTCTATAATAAAATGTATTTTTTTTTTTCATTACTTACACCCCACTCCATTACTACTCACCCAATTCATCCCAATTATAATTTAAAAAAAAAAAAAATTCATAGTTCTCTTAAAATATCATTTGTTTATTTTAATTCGGTCCAAACTGGTTTGGTCCAGGACCAGACATAATCTGCTCCGGTCTTTGGTCCTCGGTCCATGTCTTAGGGACCCGGTCCGGTCTTGGACCGGTGAACAGCATAGCTATGATATGGTTCAATCATTGAAGTCTCAAGCACAAAATGGACAGACTTGAGTCTTATTTCACTTGACATGACTCCAGTGCAGATCATTCCATTTCATATATCACTGTATACTATTTGCGTTCTAATGTTTACAAACAAAAAATATATACATGTTCTCATATCTAGATGATTTCTTGATTATTTATGCAGATAGCCGAGGATTATTCACTATTTGAATTTGTAATTCGTTTACCAGGGCACTGTCCAAGTATGTTGATGCTAGAAACTTTACAACTGTTATATTTGAGAGTTTCTTCTTTTATTTATATATTTCTGATTATATCAACCCAGTTTGCTGGGATAAGGCTTCATTTGGTTTTCTATACCTACTATGAGTGTGTTTTGTAGGAAAAACATTTTAAACTAGGGATGACTTTCATCTTGCAGTGCCCGCCTTCCGGGATGTTATTAATGTACCCCTCGTTGTGAGGAGATTACACAGATCCAGACTGGAGGGTTTTTTTTAAACCTTTTGAGTTCCTAAATCAGTTTGTGCAAATCTGTTACAAATTAATTACTTCCTTTCCTTATGGTGAAGGTGAGGAAAGAGCTCGGAATTGGGGATGGCACGAAGTTACTAATCTTCAACTTTGGTGGGCAGGTGAGGTTTTAGGCATGGCATGTTGGTGAATTTTGTTCACTTTCATCAAAAAGCTCCTCTATAGCCGCTTCTATTTTGAGCTTCCTCATTAGAATGTTTAAGTCTCCACTTGTGTTTTTATGTACTGCTTTACTTTCACAGGAATTTTTTCTGGTTCAAACATTATACCAGATATTTCCTCTTGTCACATACTTTTTCTTGGCATAGATTATATATTCACTATTTCAAGAACTAATTTTTCCCCAATTATTTTATTTTAAATATGCTTATTATGCTCCAATGTCATCTTGATCACTCTTGTACATGTTTTGCAGCCTGCTGGGTGGAATTTAAAGGAAGAGTATATTCCCTCTGATTGGAAATGTGTGGTAAGTTTATTTGGAAGCACATTTAATTTAACAAATAAGGAGGATCATATGTTATGTTTTAGATTGAATTTCTTTATTTCTTTTTAAATTTTTGGCTTCTGTTGTATGTTATAGGTCTGTGGTGCTTCTGACAACCAACAGCTTCCCCCTAATTTCATCAAGCTTCCAAAAGATGCTTATACCCCTGATGTAATATCAGCTTCAGACTGCATGCTTGGTATCGCGACTGAAGATTTTGCGAGTGATTTGTATTTATTAGTGCCGAACAAGTGTATCTATTTCAGTTGTATCTTCTATTCCAGGAAAAATTGGATATGGCACAGTCAGTGAAGCTCTGGCATTCAATTTACCATTTGTCTTCGTACGTAGAGATTATTTTAGTGAAGAACCATTTTTGAGAAACATGCTGGAGGTAATGACTTGGCTTCTTTTGTTGTCTCTCTTCACCAATGTTCACCACTCCATGCAAAGGTTATAGAAATTGCCAATATTATTATTTCTGTGTAAACAGTATTATCAATGTGGCGTTGAGATGATTAGGAGAGATTTGTTCAGTGGACGCTGGAAACCCTACCTTGAACGAGCCGTTACCTTGAAACCATGCTATGATGGAGGTACTAATGGAGGCGAGGTACCCTACTTTTCTTAATATGTATAGGTAATTGGATGTGTAATTATAGTAAGGCAGCCCAGTTCCTTCTAGTATAGATTACATCAAAAGTTTCAGTTTGATGACCTCCAGTCAGAGCCTTAGAGGGCATCTTTTGTTATTTGAGTAATTGTTTATCTTGACTCCTTCATTTATAACCAATATGGACAAAAAATATTGTTAAGTCCAGTATTAAGATGGAATTCATACTTCAGCATATGTATTTTAATTTACATTGATTAAATTGTGGTAGTTTACTTGTGGAAAACTTGATTTTTTTGTTGTTGAGTTTTTTGATGCTCTGCTTTCAGATTTCTTTAATTGAAGTTATGTCGGCTATATTAACGGCAGTATATATGGTCTAATTTTCATTGTCTTCATATCATGTATTATTCCTTTGTTCCAGGTAGCTGCTCGCATACTGCAGGACACAGCTATGGAAAAAAATAGTACTCCAAATCAGGTAAATCCAGTGTCGATCCATCTTACAAATGTTGGTGGGTTTTCTTTTTGGTCTGTAGCCGTCCATTTTTTCCCTCTTCCTTTTCCCTTTTATTCACTTTTGGATTTTCTTTTATTTGTTTTTGGATGCTAAATGAGGATCTTTAGAATGTAGCTGAAGTCACAACTTATCCAGAGTGTGCTTTCCAAAATTTAACCTGTTGCTTTGTTCATCTCATACTATACTTCCTGGCTGCTAATTCAAGCTAACTTTAGAAAACTAAGTGTACGTGAAGTTTATAAGAACACTTGATGCTACGACTCCAATTATGCTGCAAGTTTGTTGTTGCTCTTGCTAAAATTTATATCAATGAGCACAAGGATTTTGAATCAGAGAAATTTTCTGCTTGTTAGACATGGATTTGTTCTGGCTTTAGTTAAAGGAGTCTTCTTTAAGCCCTCTAGTTTAGCATATATTGATATGGTGTTCGGTAAAATTGTTCAATTATATATGTGTTGAGTTTAAAGATTGCATTCAGATTTAAGGTTTTGGAATAGGGTCTTGGATTCAGATTTTCAAGTTTAGAAAGGGTTTTATAGTACATAAAAATCTTGATCGGAAAGGAATTAGGAAAAGAATAGTGTGTTTCTTATATTTATAATCAATCATTTTGGGAAATATTTTGAAATAACTCTCTCTGTATCATTAAGTTTTTAAGTTTCGAACTCTTGCTTGGATTTCTTCAAAGTTGAAATTCTTATGTTGTAATCAACTTGATTTGGCTGTCAAATCCTAGTATGTATATCCAAACCCAACAATTTTTTTCTTCTTCTAATCAACAGAGTCTATATGCACTAATTCCCCTTGCAATCACACTGTCTTGTAACTTGTTGCCGTGTTGGGAGGTAAAGGTGCTGCTTCAACCAAGATTAGAGCCAATCTTCTCTTTTCTAAGTGATGAAATCTTTTTGTGAAGCAAAAAAGGAAGCTAAGTTTTTCTCTTTCTCAATGTGTCTGCTTACCTAATCTTATACGCATAAACGTTTCCAGGTCAGCAGAGCAAGAAGATTACGAGATGCAATAGTGCTTGGGTTTGAGTTACAAAGGGCTCCTGGTAGAGATCTTTACATTCCAGATTGGTATTCCCATGCAGAACATGAACTAATGCAAACTCGTGAAACAAATCAGAAAACCTCCCGAACAGAAGTGTTAGTTTATGTGCTGCTTCCCTCCCTCCTTTTCTATATTCCCATGTATTTTGACAAAAAGTTACTATTGCACCTGAGAAAAATATTTATTTACTCTTCCATGAAAGTATTTAATCTCTCCATTGTTTCCTTTTCTTATACAGATACTCTAAAGATTTTGAAATTCTTCATGGAGACCTTCATGGTCTCTCAGATACAATGAATTTCTTGAACAGTTTGGCAACTCTAGACAGTAGAAGTGGCTCAGAAAAGAATACTAAGCACCAAACACGGGAATATTTGGCAGCTGCTGGTTTATTTAACTGGGAGGTTTTTCTCTAATCCCATTAACCTTTTCTCTTTGTCCCATTCTTGAATAAAGTATCAAACCTAACATAAAGAAGAACATATAAAGATGTAGTTACTTACATGTTTGCTACATTGTCGTATAAGTTTATATGATAAACTAGAGAATATATAACAAATATGTTTTGAACACAGTAAGTCAGTAACGATCATGTGGCACACCCTTGTGTTTATTGCAAACTCTACACTACTAACTTGTGGAATCAACTCAATAGACTTACAGTTTGTAGACATTAGATATTTATTTCTTAATACGGGGGGACAATTTGGTAGCATTATTTACTACAAAAAAAATTCACTTGTTGTGAAGTAGTTCTATAAAGTTCTAGCTTGTAAAGTCCATAGTTAGTTTTGCAGGAGGAAATATTTGTGACAAGAGCGCCAGGGAGGTTAGATGTTATGGGAGGGATTGCAGACTATTCAGGAAGCCTGGTTTTGCAGGTATGAATTTTTTTTTGTGCTGCTTGATTTCTGTCTCTAGGCTTATCTTCTATGATTCTATGCCTAAAACTTGTACATACAATTTAATCTCAAAGACCCTATGCTCTCTTTTTTATGTACACTTTTTTCCTAAATGAACTTTCTGACAGATGCCTATTAGAGAAGCATGCCATGTTGCTATTCAGAGGAATCATCCTAGTAAGCACAAACTGTGGAAGCATGCTCAGGCTAGGCAAGCCAAAGAACAGAGTCCAACCCCTGTTCTTCAAATTGTATGTATTAGCATGGTTAAATTGACGAGTATACATTTGTTTTTACCATTTGTACTGCATTTATTTATTTATTTTATTGTATTTTTGCTGTGGAAATCCTGTGATCTCCCAATTTCTGAATGGTATGCTTCTAAGATAGGGTAATATTTGAATGTTAAGAGTTGCTATAATTTATTGAATATATCTTTAACTTTTGTTGCCAACTTTAAAGATTTAACTGTTTTTCAGAAAGAATCAAGCGAATATCCACATAGTAAATTAATGCTATCTCCAGATCCGTTGAGATTAGTTTAGGCTGTTAGACCATAAGTGTAACTTGAATGCTATAATACACGCTTAACTTTATAAACCTGTCCTGTTGAAACCCTTGGTGTTTAGTTTTACAAAAATGTTTATTTCTCTTTTTGTTGACTTCATTCATGATTATTACAATGAATTGACTGAGTTCATTACCTGGCTCTGCTGAATGTTATGTTGAACTATTTGGATCAGTCTAGTGTTCTAGTAGATCACTTCACTTGTCTTGTTTCAAATGATTACTCAAAATTTAGGGATGAGTAACCTCATGTCCAGTTCTAATCCATTGTTGTGGACCCTAAGGTGGGAAGATATATAGTCATAAGGTTAGCCAAAGGGTATAGGTTCTTTAAGGAACTGGGGAGGTATCATGAATTAAATTTTACAGAAGACGAGGAGCAATGAGTCTGCAAGAGAGAATGTGGTAGGCCAAGGAGGTTGTGGAGGAGGATAGTGAGAGTTCAGTGAATTTGTGGGAAGACTTTTCAGTTCAATCCTATCTTAAAGGTAGACAAGTTCGCAAGTTATCCCCATTGGAATATGGTACTAGAGTTGTTATGCAAAAGAGCTATTAGGATTGGGACATTAGGGATGAAGCACCAGCGGATGCAAATGATATTTCGTGTGGATATGTATATCCTTAATCCCCCCAATGGATGAGCAAGGAAATTGTGTATTGTTGGGATAATTTAGGGCTATGGCATCACATGGCTGTTTGATTATAGACACTCTCCAGCTACTGGTCCTAGAACCTAAGCCTTCCTAATAAGTCAAAAGGTCAAGTGAGTTTGCTACTTTGCTCTCCCAAGATGATCCGGGGTGGTGTTTGTCTACAAGCTAATTTCATTGTTGAACCTAAAAACTTAGAAGGGCTCCTTATGTCTTGCTTTAATTGAACAGGTGAACAGCATTAGGAAAAATAGATATTTAGGATTTCCAACAAGCATAATAGTAAGCCATCAATAGTATCATTCTCAGACGCGTCCTTATCTTTTGTCTCTATGTTTTCTAGTTCTATCCTCCTCTATCAGAAGGAGATCGGCGCATTGGCAGTAACCTCACGATTTTCAGGCGAGGGCAAGATTACCATCGCGTGGTGCGGCGGCCAACGGCGGAACTGCAGGGCTGGAGTCACTGGCAACTGGCGAACCTAATAGGGCCAGCAGTGAGATGAACGGGACCACCCTGAAAGAATCACCGAAGATGTGGACCTGTGGTGCCTTGCCGGTGATAATACTTGGCCAGGACAAAAAGAAATGAGAAATTTTTCTCTTTACTCTTTAGTGTCCTGATACCATGTGTGATTGATAGATATTGGATCTTTTATTCACAATGGGTGAACCCAATTTATACTACGAAGAGAGTCAATTAGAATCAAATCAAATATCCAAGAATCAGCTATAGCCTATATGGTATATCAATCACTAATTTACAGTGATTACAATACAATATTCTATCAAATATTATAACAGAAATTATGTAGCCAACCTCAGTTTTATTTGGAAAATGGCTTGGTTGTTGTTGTACTGTAGTCTTACTTCAAGTGACTATATAGTCTTTCCTATGTCCTGGAAACTTATACTAATCATAAAAGTTCCAAGCATATGTTGTTTTTCTGAAGTTAAACTTTTGGCCTTTCAGGTATCATTTGGGTCAGAATTGAATAATAGAGGGCCAACATTTGACATGGATTTATCTGATTTGTTGGATGGAGATAAGCCAATCTCATTTGAGAAGGCAAGAGAGTACTTCGCCCGAGATTCAGCCCAGAGGTGGGTTAATTTTCTACAGGGAATTGGGGATATATAATTCAGAGCTTTTCTTTTGGTCAGTTGTCATTAATATGGAAAAAATTTCAGGTGGGCAGCATATGTTGCAGGTACACTCCTAGTATTAATGACTGAACTGGGAGTTCGATATGAGGACAGTATCAGCATTATAGTAAGTTTTACTCTACTTCCATAATATTCATATTCCTAATGTCCTTTTGTAAACGTATGATTTCTCATTTTGTTTTCATTCATTTTTATCTAATCTTCCCTCTTCTCTCTTCCTCTCCATCAACTTACTTCCTCATTTATTTTGCTACATTTACTCCCTTAATAACTCAATAGATATCAACCGAGTGAATCCCTTGGCGAAGTTAAAAATGTGTGCTATGAAAATTATAAAAACTTAAGGTTTAGTATGATCTTTATTTAGTCTCCATGTACTTGAGCAAATGTCCTTTTTTTTTTCAGATATAATGTCTCAGTCAACTTATAGGTGTGAATTGTCAGGTTTCTTCTGCAGTTCCAGAAGGCAAAGGTGTATCATCTTCTGCATCAGTGGAGGTTGCTAGCATGTCTGCAATTGCTGCTGCTTATGGTAACTAAAATCAGTTCTATTCCTTACATTTATTTTATTCCGTCAACTACTGTTTTTGTAGTTTCTGCTCTTAGATGTGTTATAATTTTGTTTTTTTGATCAACAAATATAGAATTTTATTAAATATTTCCTAAGCAAGGAACGAAGTACATGCACCCAAGAAATACAAAAAACTCTGAAAAGAAACTAAAACATAATCCCCACTCCTGAGAAAATCAAAGCTGGAGTGAATTACAGTATTGAATCAAGCATCAGAACAGGATTTGACCTCCAAGAGAGAAAATTCCATGATTCCGAAACTTGATGGTCATAACTGGATGAAACAAGAGTGAAGAGGTAGGGTGAAATCTGATAAAAAAACTCAAGCTGGATCCCTCTAGTTTCCCATTGAAACACTGCGTTATTCCTTCAGATTGTTGTCATTATTTAGGTGTTGCAACTCCTCAATGATAAGATGATCTGGGCATTGACTTATGGCCCCTAATTCTTTGCAAAAATCCCATGCTCTTTTGGCTTTGTCTATGAATTGATGCGAGGCTGGGGTTTGGGAGTGTGCCAGATTTTTATGGGGGGGGAGGGGGGGGGAGATGGAATTTAATTGATGAAAAAGGAATTTCTTGGAGAAAGAGTTTAAAAAAAGGCAGGGGTTTTCTTTCTTTTGTGGGTACGAGGTTTTGGGATCTCGGATTGGAAAGATAGGGATGTGGGGCTGCTGGTGTTCAATGTGTTATAGGATTGTATTGGAAGGTAAATTGTATAAAATAGTTCATATGGAAGTATAATGGAGTAAGAAGTGATAGATATATGTTGTCTTGGTATAGAGCCGGTTTTGGTCATTTTGTTTGCAAGTTTAAACATACGTGCATGTCATTTACGTACTTATTGCAAGCTGTCATAGAGTTTTGGCATATTTACTCCCAGTTTTTTTATGTGCTACTAAAATTATATAATAATTTTGTTCCCAACAAAGTCTTCTTGAATTATTTTCATTACTTGGCAGATAGGTAGTCATCTTTAACTTGTATTATTGATCACAGATTAGTTAACCATCCTCTGCGAATTCATGCATTGATTGCCAGCATCTTTCACTTCATTCTTCTGACAGCAGTTATTATTCTCTCCTCATAGGTTTGAAAATCAGCCCCAGGGATCTTGCTTTGCTTTGCCAAAAGGCATGCACATACAGCCAAACTTGTATTTACTCCTCATTTGTACCTCTTCAAAGGTTTTAAACGGCTTATGGGCTGAGCTAATATTTTGTGATGCTACTAATAGGTGGAAAACCACATTGTTGGAGCCCCATGCGGAGTTATGGACCAGATGACATCGGCATGCGGCGAAGCAAACAAACTCATGGCAATGTTGTGTCAGGTAAGCATTACGGAGGAGCTAAAGTTTATTCTTAAGATTTATTAAGATTTGTCACCTGAGTTTGCATTTTCCACGTATTACTTGCAGCCTGCTGAGGTACTTGGACTTGTTGAAATCCCTTCCCATATAAGGTTTTGGGGGATTGATTCTGGAATACGTCATAGGTACGACATTCTCTCTGGAAAAAGTTCTGATTGCATATGCTTTTCATATTCCGTAACTGTAATATGATCACCTAAAACTCTATATTTATTTATTTTTCTTAAGCAACTGTATTAAGATTGCAGTGTGAAGAACCAAGAATTGAGAAAGAAAATCACGGTAGCAAACTGAAACCAAAACTAATCTATTGAAAATTGGAACCTTCTACAGTTAACTCACTCTTTCAATTAGAGCAATTCAATATTTATGTAAAGTATCAAAATTCTTCATCACATTGTCTGGTATGATTAAGTAAATTAGACTTAATACTATCTCATTGCCTAGAGGAGTGATTATGTAATTTCTTCCCCCAAAGTTTCATAAACCTATAGTTTTGTGTTTAAATTCATAATTATTTTTCTTCCCTTAGTTTATTCTAGTATTCCACTGGATCCGTGCCCTATTTCTTGGTTGCACTGAATTTATAACTTGCACCTTTTGCAGTGTTGGTGGTTCAGATTACGGGTCTGTAAGAATAGGTGCTTTTATGGGACGAAAGATGATAGAGTCAATGGCATCTGAGCTACTGTCCCAGAAAGTAAAAGAGGTTAACTCTGATGAGACAGAAGAGGATGGCATTGAATTGCACAAGGCTGAGGCATCATTAGGTTACCTGTGCAACCTTTCGCTTCATAGGTAATCTTCTGTGTCATGTCAAGGCACTTTCTTGCATTGTAATACTAATAGAAGTCCCCAATAGAAAAATTGCTGCTCTATTGAGTACTTTACTATATTTAGCCTTGATATATCTGGTTTATGGAATATTGTTTCCCTTTCGTCTTCCTATCAAGTACATGAATCCTCAGCTCTGGAACAAGCTGAAAATGTATCAAAACTAAACTTTTTTCCTAATTCCTTGTCTCCTACACAGATTTGAAGCTGCATATGCAGCTAAGC
This sequence comes from Pelargonium myrrhifolium, assembly GCA_036897405.1. Taxonomy (NCBI): domain Eukaryota; kingdom Viridiplantae; phylum Streptophyta; class Magnoliopsida; order Geraniales; family Geraniaceae; genus Pelargonium; species Pelargonium myrrhifolium. Next base: position 2,082 of record JAYMTK010003540.1, on the reverse strand, counting down.
TTCCAGAGTCTATCAGTGGGCGGGAATTTATTAACAAGTATGTTGATCACAATGATTCTGTCACAAAAATTAACAAGGGATGCAGTTATGCCGTGAGAGCACCAACTAGGCATCCAATTTATGAGAATTTCCATGTCAAGGTTAGTAATAGATTATCTGTTATCTGAGCTTGCATCTTGCTGGTGCTTGACATGCAAGGAATTCAGAACTTCATTTTTGGTTCGAATTATAGAACAATGGTCATTTTTCATATTATCATACTATTGGCTTTGATGTGTAGGCTTTCAAATCATTACTATCAGCTTCAACCTCAGAACACCAACTTTCTGCTCTGGGAGAACTCATGTATCAGGTGATTAGTTTATCAGTTTTCTTGAGATCAAAATTAGTATGCGTTTTGCTCATTTTAATATTGTTTGATTTGAATGGTGAGTGCAGTGTCATTATAGCTACAATGCTTGTGGAATTGGTTCGGATGGGACAGATAGATTAGTAGAGTTGGTACAGAAAATGCAGCATAGTAAGTTGTCTAAATCTGAGGATGGGACTCTGTATGGAGCCAAGATTACAGGCGGAGGAAGTGGTGGAACTGTATGTGTGATGGGACGAAACTCTTTCGAGAGCCGCCACCAAATTCTCGAGGTACATTTCATCAATCTCAACTTATAAGAAAATAGTCTGATCCAACAATAACGCTACAAAGTATGTGACATGTTTATGATAATCCAGATTCAGAAAAGATACAAAGACGCAACAAGCTATTTGCCCTATCTTTTTGAAGGCTCTTCACCTGGTGCTGGACAGTTTGGATTTCTCAAAATTCGCCGACTCCTCCGCTCGTGCTCGTCGCCTGCAACCTGAACTATGTATACTCAGATGAATCTTATTTTTAGCAAAAATAAATTCCTTGATAGTTCAATTTGTGAATATTGGTGACAATTCAACAATGCTATGCTATGCTATGCTGAAACTGATGGGTTAATACTTAATAGTACTTCACTGATATATATATATATATATAGATTAAGAATTTGGATGAGATAGATTAAGAATTTGTGAGCTCTATTGGCTTGTGTTTCACATTTTTTTATCCTCCTTGTTTATCAATTCACAATTCAAATGAAATTTGATCTATAGCATATCCTTTACAAAAGCTCAGAGCTTGTTGTTTTATATACAGTACTTGTACGTGTTTATCAATATAAGAAAGACAAAGTAAACACGACTTTCTTTAATTTTTGTTCATATGTTTATTTCTTTTCGACTTTTAAAAAAAAATATGATGAATGGTCCATTTGTCATTAATAGGTCATAAAAGTAGAATGAACTTTAATAAAGTGGGAATTGAAATGTCATGCCATATTGCTATTGGCAACAGCAACAGTAAGGCCCCATATGTTCACAATAATTTTCCATTGCATCAGCATCGTGGACTCGGGCTCTTCGTCACAAAAAGAGTGTCCTCTTTTATATGTTGAAAATTATTAAAGATAGTTTAGTTAATATGATATGTTTACTATTGTATTTTTATGAGTATATGTGTTAAGAGATTCTAACTAATCTCTTTTAAGGATACTATTGACAATTCATGCATAACTAACTTACAAGAATAGGAAACAAGACACTCATTTTGTGATAAAAATGCAAATGAAACAAGACATTTATTTTGAGACGGAGGGAGTATTTTTTATTTGTCACCCAAGCTAAAATTCATCTTAAAATTTTTCTTCACATTCATGGGTTTCAATTTGAGTTTTAAATTATTATGTTTTCATATTTTTTTATATATTTGGAATATACGTCACAATGTGATTTGTTAAAAAACAATAAAAAAATAAGTGCGATTCAAGAAGGTTGGATCTCTGCATAGGACTTTTACCAAAAACAAATCATTTTCTATTAAGGGTTAATTATAGTTTACTATCATGTACTATATATCTCATTTGCAATTCATTATCCTGAATTGCCAAATTAACTTTTTACTACCATGTACTTTCATTCCATTAACAAATAAGTCTGTCGTCCAAGAAAATTAACGGAAAACGCCTTTAAGGCTATCACGTGCACTGCACATGTATGAAA